>CAUYRT010015500.1:0-24405 GCA_963574885.1 Lepilemur ruficaudatus | reverse complement strand
TTTTTTTTTTTAAAGACAGGGTCTCCCTCTGTTGCCCAGACTGGAGTGCAGTGGCTTACTTATAGCTCACTGCAATCTCAAACTTCTGGGCTCAAGGGATCCTCCTGCTTCAGCTTCTGTAGTAGCTAGAAGTATAGGAATGTGCCACTGTGCCTGGCTGATGTTTTAATCTTTTGTAGAGACAGGGTCTTGCTATGTTGTCTAGGATGGTACAGAACTCCTGGTCTTAAGTGATCCTCCTGCCTCAGCCTCCTGAGACACGTGATTACGGGTGTGCGCCACCATGCCCAGCCCCCTTTTTGAGTTTTCTATGTACATTTTACTGGCTCAAAACGTTTCTTTTTGTTTTGATCCCAAGAAATGTCAAATAAAATTTCAATCTCGGCTGCAATATCATCTCTGTTGAGGTCCTCAATATAGCTATTTTTTGGCTTTTTTATTCATTTTTACTTTGATTTTAAAGCATCTGCCTTTTTGGGTTTTAACTTTATGAGCTATTTGAACTTAAGGTCTTGGAATAGATTATAAAAAAAGAGTCTGAATAAAAAGACTACTGGGGGGAAAAACTGGAAAAAAGCAAGCATAGAAATTAATGTACTTTTTTTAGCTGTTTAACATCTGAACACTTAAAATTATTTCAGATTTCAGTTAAAATTTATGAACTTTATGCTCTTTCCTTTCTCAATTCTAAACTTTTTCAGGTGGTGCAGGAGGCAAAGGCGTTTGGGGTACACCTGGACAGGTGTATGATGTAGAGGAGGTGGATGTGAAAGATCCTAACTATGATGATGACCAGGTATCAATGTTTTATTTTTTTTCATATTTATTGATATAAACTTTTTTGACTCCATGTTTGTAATTTACTCATACTTTTGTCAAATTACATGTATGTGTATTTATACTCTTTGGCTACCAAATTACATATATATACACACAAAATATTGATAAACTCATATATATACTTTCAGATTGTAAAGTTCATTTTGGGTTAGGAAACAAAAGTTAACTCATAATAACAAATGCGTAATTTTCGCTTGGTTTCTGAAGTGAGTCAAAAGTAGGTCTTTTAGCCGAGTATGGGGACACATGCCTGTAGTCTAGCTATGGAGGAGGCTAAAGCAGGAGGATCCCTTCTGTAGTCCCAGCTATGGAGGAGGCTAAGGCAGGAGGATCTCTTGAGCTTGAGGTTTCAGTGAGCTATGGTGATGCCACTGCACTCTAGCTTCGGTGACAGAGTGAGACCCTATGTCTAAAAAAAGAAAACAAAAAAAAGGTCTTTACAGATTCATTTAGTATTACTAAGTTGACCATTTTTTAATAAATTGTGTTGAATTAATATATAGTTTATTTCTCTAGTAATGATAATTGAGAAAAATATATCTTCTTTTGAATATCATATGAGTTAATAGATATTAGGTACTTTTTAAATGTACTGTCTAGAATGGCACCTATATGATAAATTTTGTTTTTGGGACATGTGTCTTTTTTCTAGGGATAATTAGAATGTAAATTTTTAATAGATTTTGCAGTGAATTTTTAATATTTTTTAATGTAAATTTAAAAGTAGAGACAATAGTGTAATTAACCTACTTGTGTTCATTTTAGGTTTACCACCTTTAATAATTATTAACTCACAGACAGTCTTGTTTCATTCTACACATCCCTTTACTCTCCCTCTTCTGTGGCCTCCACACTGTCACCATGGTTTGGATTTTGAAGCAAGTTACAGATATTATGACATGTTTTTTAAAAAATACTATCTTTGCATAAGATAGGACATGATGAGAATTTTAGATAGGGGAATATTAGGGTACATGTTAGGTTGTTTTCATTTGTATCGTTTGTACGTATTTACCTATTTTAACTAATAGTTGGACATGGAAATATTTCTAAGAGAATATGAAAAAAATTAAAACCAGTAGGATTCAAATACTGTAGAATCTTTACTAAAAACTTATTGGTCTTTTGGGTGTATGTTGTTAGACTGAAGCCTGTCACAAGTTGCAAATATATAGCAGTCACCCTTTATCCCTGGTTTCACTTTCTGAGATTTCAGTTAGCTGCGGTCAGCTGCATTTCAGAAATATTAAATAGATAATTCCAGAAATAATTCATAAATTTTAAATTGTGTGCCATTCTGAATAGTGTGATGAAATCTCCCAGTGTCCAGCTCTGTACCACCCCATTCTGCCCAGGATGTGAACCATCCCTTTGTCCAGCATATCCACACTGTATATGTGGCTCACTCAATAGTCACTTAGTAGCCTTCTCAGTTATCAGATTGAAAAACAATACATACAGGGATTGATACTATCTGTGGTTTCAGGCATCCACTGGGGGTCTTGGAACATATTCCCTATGGATAAGGGGGTACTATATTTCAGAGCTTTTTTTTCAGGGGAGAGAAGGATGGTCTGGTGATGGACATTAATCTTACTTCTTTTTGAAATTTCAGTTGAGCAGCGCTTTTCCTTAGAAATTTTTCAGTCACCACAACACTGATCTTTGTTATACTTTTTTTTTTTTTCTTTTTTTTGTGAGACACAGTCTCACTCTGTTGCCCAGGCTAGAGTGAGTGCCGTGGCGTCAGCCTAGCTCACAGCAACCTCAAACTCCTGGGCTCAAGCAATCCTTCTGCCTCAGCCTTCCAAGTGGCTGGGACTACAGGCATATGCCACCATGCCTGGCTAATTTTTTCTATATATTTTTAGTTGGCCAATTAATTTCTTTCTATTTTTAGTAGAGACGGGGTCTCACTCTTGCTCAGGCTGTTTCGAACTCTTGACCTTGAGCGATCCGCCTGCCTTGGCCTCCCAGAGTGCTAGGATTACAGGCGTGAGCCACCGTGCTCGGCCTTGTTATACTTTTATTATAATAATCATGAAGGCTTTTGTTCCTACTTTTCTTTTTTTTTTAAAAAATGAAATTTTAATGAAAATACCATATATGATAGGAAGTCATTATAAAGCTTTTTGGTCACTGAAGATTGGTTTTGAGAGAGCTACAGAAAATTAACACTATATGGGGGTTGGGAGCAAGTCATATTTTGCTGTGGTTACTGATTCTAATCTGTATATTGGCTTATTGTATTCAGATTTTGTAAAAGAGCAGTGACATATATTCTATTTTTATATGTGGTTAAAGCATGTAGCCTGTCTTTATCTTGCTCTAAATGAGGATTATTAACCAGTCGAATATAAAATTATACAACGATTTCTGTTTATCTGAATTTTGTTCTTTGAAACTCTTTCTCCTTCTTCCCCTCACAGGAAAACTGTGTTTATGAAACTGTAGTTTTGCCTTTGGATGAAAGAGCGTTTGAGAAGACTTTAACACCAATCATACAGGAATATTTTGAGCACGGAGATACTAATGAAGTTGCCGTAAGTTTAAAGTATAATTTAATTTATATAGGAGAGAAAAGACTGTTTAAGCATAGTTAGAGTGATCTTGGATCACTGAATAAGTTTACACATTTTCTTTTGCATAAACAAATTTCTAAGTAAGAAATGGAATAAAATGTCATTACATTAAACCAGTTGTTCTTATATATTTGGAATCTGATGAGAGCTGTGTGTCATTTCCTTCCATGAAAAATGACATGACACAATATTTTTATAAATCAACTTTCATAATTATATATGAATTTATAGCATCTACTTTTGTAATGCATAAAATATAATTTTAGCGATTTCAGGGTATTTGTGGACCCTCTGAAACCTCTTCAGGGACCTCGGTTAAGAACATCTGACTTAGTTTCACGTTGTTGATGGTCATTCCAAAGGATTAGGATAAAATTAATCTTTGTACAAAAAACCCCACTAATATAAAGATTTGAAAAAGAATGTATACAGTAACCAAGAGAATTGTTTCTGAAGTAAATTTGTATGCAAATATTTACTGTGTTAATTATGAATTGTTCATAAAGTAAATCTAGAAGTGTGAAAATTATTGGTCTACTAATGATTACTGGGTTAAAGTAAAACAGTTGTAACTCTTTAGAAAACCTGTAGATTTTCAAAATTCAGACTGGATAGTCTTGATTTGTCTGATACTGTGACGTTTATCTTTGGATTTGTAAGATTTGAATATAAAACAAATATTTGTACAGTGCATACCATGTGGAGGAAATTTGTGATAGGTGATTCCTGCCCTTTTGAAGCTCAGTCAAGTGAAGGAAATGATATGTAAACAGATTATTAAACTATATGAAACACTTTGTTATGGAGGAAAAGTTTAAATCCTGTGGGGACAGAGACTGTTGGAATCTGGTATCTACTTAGCATAGGACCAATTGTATATTATGTATCTATTAACCGAGTAGTGGTATGAGCACAGTGTTATGGAAGCATAAAATGGAGAGCAGTAGCAGAGGTAATTTGGAGACATCTGAAAGATGGAGACATCTGAAGGATGGTTAGGAGTTGTTAGTTAAAATGGTTGAAGAGGGTTTTCCAGGAAAGAGGAATACCATGTCTGAAGGCAATGAGTTAAAGTATGGTCGAGGAAGATGAAATGGAATTGGAAGAGACTACTAATAAAGACACCAGTTAGGTGGCTGTGAAAATAGTTGTGGCACTCTCTTAGTAGTATACCATGATTTAAAGAGTTTAAGAAAACTTTCATTAAAGAGGAAGTCACTCTGAGTAACTGAGTTACAGTTTAGCCTCTAGGGTCAGACTGCCTGTACTCCACTTTGAGCTTGGCCACTCCAGCTGTATGCCCTCAGCCATTACTTAATTTTTCTGTGCTTTGGGTTTGATAAGTATGATAATTTAATACACAAAGGGTTATTTTGAGTATAAAATAAGATAATATAAATAAAGTGGCTGTTATATAATACCTGATACATTATAACTGGTCAATAAGCATTAGCTGCTGCTATTATATTTTTAATGGGAAATTTTAACTTTATCCCAGCATTTAAAACCAATAATCTCATTTAAAAACAGTGGGTGAAGGTCTCATTTTGAACTTTACATGAAAGTATAAAGTAAATTTTTGTTTCAGGAGAAAGCTTTGAATAAAAGTATAAACAGCTTAAGATAATATAAAATGAATTTCTCTACAAATGCTCATAAAACAATATTCCTAAAAATAATAGATAGTAAG
This sequence comes from Lepilemur ruficaudatus, assembly GCA_963574885.1. Classification (NCBI taxonomy): domain Eukaryota; kingdom Metazoa; phylum Chordata; class Mammalia; order Primates; family Lepilemuridae; genus Lepilemur; species Lepilemur ruficaudatus. The sequence continues at coordinate 19,293 of CAUYRT010015500.1, read as the reverse complement.
GCAGAGTTAGCTGCTAACTAACTCTGGGTTAGTAATATTATGTAGCTTAATGAACTACAGTCATGATCGACATAACAACGTTATGGTCAAAGATGGACTGCAGATATGACTGTGGTCCCATGAGATACCATATTTTGCTGTACGTTTTCTGTGTTTAGATATATTTAGGTACACAAATACTTACCATTGTGTTATAGTTGCCTACAGTATTCGGTACAGTAACATACTGTACAGGTTTGTAGCCTAGGAGCAGTAGGGTATATCATATAGCCTAGGTGTGCAGTAGGCTATACCATCTAGATTTGCGTAAGTACACTCTGATATTTGCACAATGATGGAATTGCCTAAATGGCAAGTTTTTCAGAGTATATCCGTGTCATTAAGTGATGTATGACTGTTTTAAATGTAATTCACGTTCTTGAATTTAGTCATGTTCAAGTAATTAAAGCTTGACAAAGTGGATCAATATCTAATTTATATGCAGAAAAAGATGTATTTATCTTATATCCCAAAATATGACTGCATCTCTGATTATTTCCAAAGAGGGAAAGGTAAAGATAGACCTAGCTAAAAGTTTGGTTTTTCAAAAATGAAGTTTTATTAAAATACAAGTTGTTACATACTTAAAATTTTTAAAATCATTTTATTTTTTTGAATAGGAAATGCTGAGAGATTTAAATCTTGGTGAAATGAAAAGTGGAGTACCAGTGTTGGCAGTGTCCTTAGCATTGGAGGGGAAGGCTAGTCATAGAGAAATGACATCTAAGCTTCTTTCTGACCTTTGTGGGACAGTAATGAGCACAAATGATGTGGAAAAATCATTTGATAAATTGTTGAAAGAGCTACCTGAATTAGCATTGGATACTCCTAGAGCACCACAGGTTTGTATGAGTAGTCTTTTTGTTCATTTCCCCCTCTCCCATCCTACATTCCCCCCAGTTACATTCCCAACTACAGAAATAATACATGCTTCTAGGAAATTTTAGTAGGTGAAAGGGGAATGGCCCACATTTCCCACTAAACAAAAGTAGCCAACATTTTGTTGTATTTTTTCCTAGCTGCTGTTCTTGTTTTTTTAAACATAGTCTTCATCATATTATAAATTTGGTTTTATAGCCTACTTCCCCCCCATGCTTTGTATAGTTTTTAGGTTTTATATATATATATTTTTTGCCATATATATGCTCACTATTATATGTAGTTAAGCTGTTTTATTAGCTAGGATTTTTTAAAAAAGTAGGTTGAATAGTCATAAAAAGACTTTCCCTTTAGATATGTTTAAAAACGTAGCTTTGAAAACATGAAATTGTTACTATTCAATTATCAAAGTTAATATCTTTCCCTGTGGCCACAAAGTGTATCATCTTATGTATGTACCTCTTAAACAGACCTTATTATTGGGCACTAAAGTTGTTAGTGTTGTGAACATACTTTCAAATAAATATTTCTACACAATGTTTTTCTCCATGAGATAAATTTATTTAACTGTCCTTCCATGGGCAGCTTTTTTTTTTTTTTTTTAAAAAAACTAGTCTGTGGTCTTTTTTTTTTATACAAGGGACTTCACTTGACCTTAAGTCATACATTTAACAAATACTTTTGATCATGTACTGTGTATCAGGCAGTGTGCAAGATGTTGAGGACTCAATAGTGAGCAAAACAGATATGGGCCCCACTCTGATGGCACTTAACTTGAAGGTTAAGAGGTGGGAGTGTATGCTAGGCATAACTAACAACTACTAATTGGTGTTTTTTGGATATTCCAACATTTTATAGGTATTGACTATGTAGTTCAACCAGTCTTCATAATTTATATATTTAGAAATTGTGTCCTATAAAAGTTTATTTTAGGTTTTTTTATATAGGTCTCTCTTTTTCTTATTACAGTTGGTGGGCCAGTTTATTGCTAGAGCTGTTGGAGATGGAATTTTATGTAATACCTACATTGATAGTTACAAAGGAACTGTAGATTGTATACAGGCTAGGTAAGTAAATTAATTTTCCTACTTAGAATTTCATAATGGGGGAATTTCTAGAGGAGGCTATTGAAATGACACTTGCATTAATCAGACATTGTGGACATCTATTTGTGACTTGTCTGTATTCTCCACTGTTAAAATGGAGAGATTGTTGGCGTAATATAACAGGAGGAGGACAGTACTATAACGCAGAAGTTCTGAGTTATAGCTAAGCAATGAAAGCATTGGGTATAGTGTATTCTTTAAAGTTCCTTCAGGTTTTAACATTCTGCAATTATTTAATAGTCTAATAAGATGGACAAGATTAACAGAGGAGCCTGATTTACAATTTTATTTTGTATTTATCTACCATAGAAATCTTTTAGAAAATGTCTTTCTCAGTCTTGTTCTTTGGTATAATTAATTGTAAGTTAAAAGGTGATATTTGGGAGTTATGCTATATGATTTTTCTTAACTTCCTGGAGACTTAGACTTGGACTTAGCATGTCTTAGGTTTTCTCAGGTCTAGATATTAACTTAATTTTCTGGGGCTACTTCAGGTCATAGTGGAATGGTTTCCCTGGGTGGGAAGACATGGATACAGGTAAAATTATATGTGCCATGTTCTTTCTCATTATAGATCAGTTATTTTTAATATATTTTGATTTTTCTTGAATGAGATATAGAAGTCACAGAGCATGAGAATATTAACATGAGAATCAACTTTTTTTTGCTCTATACATTGTATTGTGAAAAAGGTTTTTTAGAGTTTTGGATTTTATATTGCTTTTGTTACATGAAAGATTTTAGTGCATATGAGATTTTTGTCAACTTTATCCATAATTTGATAAACTTCAGGCATGTTCAAGTACCAAAATTGAATTTTTTTCTTTTTTTGTAGAGCTGCTCTGGATAAGGCTACGGTGCTCCTGAGTATGTCTAAAGGTGGCAAGCGTAAAGATAGTGTGTGGGGCTCTGGAGGTGGGCAGCAATCTGTCAATCACCTTGTTAAAGAGGTAATGATTACGTATTATTTTTAACTTAATTTGTATTTTTCCTCTGAGAGAAATAAACTGTGCCTACTAGCTGGTATTTTTGTGGACAAAAGTAAGTCCAGTCTTACAGCTGCAAATGGAAAATTGAGTAATCCTTTTATATTTGGCTTTATAACATTTTACTCTAAATTATATGGTAATTATATAATTGTTATTAAATTTTTACTGTTTCCCCAACTTAAAAATGAGACTGTGTTAAAAGAGCTTTCTTGAATAATTATTAACATAAGAAGGCTATGTATGAACTTCAAAGGAATGCCTGAAATCTTTTTCTTATATTAGTATTTAAAATTTTTCAAATGCTATAGAAATGAGATTTTCCCATTTTGTGTAATTATTAAATAAATCTCTGTTATTATATGAGCAATTTGAAACTGGACAGTCCCAGATCATAAGTTATGAATTATAAGCACTAGAGTTAGAGCAGAGTAGTACATTTTTTTGAGGAAGTCCACTACCTGTATACCTGCTTTAAAAGAAAAAAATGCCAGATTTATTCTCTGTGGATTTTTTCCTGGCTGTAATGTGGTTTTCTATAACAAGAAACCAAAGAAGTATTTAATGTCCTTATCTGCAGATCTTTAAGAAAAGGCATATAATTAGAAGATTTATAGTTCTTGTGCTTCTGATTTTTTTATTATAATCTTTTCAGGTGACTATAATTTTTATTTTTAGTAGGTATTTTAATGATATGTGTGTGTGTGTATTTAATTTGAGTGTTAAGGAGCTCAAAATATAGTTTTGGCCTTGACTATTTTTGTTTTCATATAAAAATAGATGAGTCAGTATTTATAATGTCATGATTGCAATATCTGTTTTTAAAAACTTGTTAGAAAAATTGAGGTATAAAAATAGTCAAAATACATGGGCAGTTAGGCAAGAAAAAGAAATAAGAGGCACCATATTGGAAAGGAGGAGGTAATATTAGTTCTATTCCCAGATGACATGATCTCTGATATAGAAAATCTGAATGAATCCACAAAATAACCCCCCAAAATCAAAACCAAACTATTAACTAGTAAAATGAATTCAGCAAGGTTGCAGGATGCAAAATCAATGTAAAAAATTTAATTCTGTATCTTATGGTAGCAGTGAATGATCTGAAATGAAATTAATTGCCATTTACGAATAGCATCAAAAATAAAATACTTAGGAATAAATTTAACAAAAGAAATGCAAGTCTTGTACACTGAAAACTGCAAAGCATTGTTGAAGGAAATTAAAGACAACTTAAACAGAAAGATATTCCATGTTTATGGATTAGAAGACTTAATATTGTCAAGATGGAAATACTCCTCAAAATTAATATTTTGAGAAACTGCTAAACTATTTTATGGTATGTGCATTATCTCTCAATAAAAAAAAAAAACAGACAATGAAAATTGAAATAAAACTACCAATATGAGTTTGACATAGACGTTATTTGGATATTCATATACATGAAAGGAAGGATTGAGTCAAAGGAGACTTTTAGAAATGTATACATGTATTTGTAATTTATCATTCTCAAAAATGTATGGAACCCATGGGGAACATTTTAAATGCTTTTTAAAGTTACATAGCAAATGTTAAAACTAATACAATTTAAATAACAAATACAGTCATGTGCCACATTAACAATTTTTGGTTAATAGTGGACTGTATGACACCGTGGTGGTCTTTTAAGATTATAATAGAGCTGAAAAATTCCTGTTCCCTAGTGATGTTGTCATGTAATGTAATGCCATTGTAATGTAGTCATGCACAATTACTTTATTTTTTTATTTTATAAATTTAGTGTAGCCTAAGCATACATTGTTTATAAAGTCTGTAGTAGTGTACAGTCCTAGGCCTTCACATTCACTCACCACTCATTGACTCACCCAGAGCAACTGCTAGTCTTTCAAGCTCAATTCATAGTTAAGGTTCCTATACAGGTATACCATTTTTTAAAATATCATTTATACCATTTTTTTAGTGTACCTTTTCTAGGTTTAGATATATTTAGATAAATACCTTTGTGTTCCAGTTACCTGTAGTATTCAGTACAGTAACATGCTATATAGGTTTGTAGCCTGGGAGCAGTAGGATATACCATATAGCGTAACTGTACGGTAGGCTGTACAGTCTAGGTTTGTGCAAATACACTCTATGGTGTTCACATGACAAAATCACCTATGCATTTTTCAGAATGTATCCCATCATTAAGTGACACATGACTGTTTATTAATTTGTAATTATAAAAATACTTTATTTAAATGCTGTGCTTTAAATATTTACTTTCCTAAAGCATGATAATAGGAATTATTCATCAGGATACATTCTAGCAATTAAATTTTCCTTTACCTTTTATGACAATACATTATAGAAGTTGGAAGTAGAAGATACTTAAATAGATTATTTTATTCAGTCAGCCAGTACTCACTGAGTGCCACGTAGATGCAAAGGTGATTTTAAGAGGCAGTATATAGGGAAGAACATTTCTAGTTGAAGGTCTTTGCTGCAAAACTTTTTCCACTTTTTCTCTAGAGCCGTAGATGTTTTAAGTTTGAGCAGGGGAGTCAAGACTTGTCTTTTTAGCTGCAACTGCAAGGTGAACATTTTAGATGATGGGTTTCAAACCCTTAGTTGTAGAGAAAAGAGAAACTATGTGAAAGTCTTTTCCCTGTCCAGTAATGCCCCATTATCATCTCTCATTTTTTGGCTTCCAGTGTACTTAACTATTCAGATCATCCTGATAGAAGTGAACTATTTTATGTCGCTTTTAAAATTCATATTGAGACTTTGAGTTAGGGCCCTCTAGTGGTATTTATAATCCTTTGTTTTCAAGAGGGACCACTAAAGCATTGTGGTCAAAACCTAGGCCACAGACATTATAAACCTACTCTTAGATTTCAGTGATTATTCAGGCACACTGAAGTGTTGTATTTGCTTCATAATTATGGATCATTTAAAAATTGATAATTTATTTTTTATCAAAAAATTATAGTACATGTCAAGTCTGTATGTTCTTAGACAGCTGTTTGTGATCTGTTTCATCATTGTAATATATTGAAATGAGGGTAAATAATCTTTTAGGCAAGCACAGTATCTTAAAAAATCAGGAATTCTAACACATCTCAACGTTTTAATAGATTGATATGCTGCTGAAAGAATATTTACTGTCTGGAGACATATCTGAAGCTGAACATTGCCTTAAGGAACTGGAAGTACCTCATTTTCACCATGAGCTTGTATATGAAGTAAGATTATCTTGCCATACCAAAGAGAATTATTAAGTGTTCTTTTTTGTACCACAGTGACTTAATGCTTCTTTAATAACATATATGTGTTTTTTCTTGTTAAAAAATATTAAGGGAGAAAGTGGTTTTTGAATTTTCATGATTATAAAATCATATAGTAATTACAAATTAGAGAAAAGGCATCTTTGGTACATTTTAGGAGCAGTTTTCTCATATCAATGATCAAAAATTAATTCATTCAATTTTTAGGCTATTGTAATGGTTTTAGAATCAACTGGAGAAAATACATTCAAGATGATTTTGGATTTATTAAAATCCCTTTGGAAGTCTTCTACCATTACTATAGACCAAATGAAAAGAGTAAGTATAACATTATTTTGAACAACTTTTAGGCTGATATATGATTGAATAAAGAATGACAGTTTCTTTAAGTGTAATATTATGCCTACAAGTTTTGTTTGTTTTTTTAGTGGTAGTGTTTGAGGTTTGAACCTCTTGCTCCCATTTCTTTGAAAGTAACTTCACTGGGTTTTTTTTACCTATTTTTAAAAATGTGATTGTGTATTCTACCTCAAGAATTCAGTTTCTAATATGTAACAATTTGTATTTTGTATCTAGAAAAACCTGAACCTTTAGGAAATTATACTTTAAAGTATTTTCCCTATTTAAAATTGTATGTATTGTTGTCGAAGTGTTAGTGAGGTTCTTATTTTATTTGCCTTGCATTTTTTTAAAAGGTAGCAAATGTTTATAGAAAAGAAGATGGGGAAGGAGTTTGCTCAATGTCTGATGTCTGCCTGCAGCTCTTTTGCGAGAACAGTTTTAAAGAAAACGTTCTCTCACAAAGCTGCTTTCTGTACTTTTCAAGGTTCAAATCTAACTTCAATTTAACCATACGAACATTCGGCCTTAAACATAGTTTCATGACATAGTGATGGATTGTTTTATGACATGTGTTTTATATGGGCTAACAATTCTATATATAATTTGATTGTTTTAGGGTTATGAGAGAATTTATAATGAAATTCCGGACATTAATCTGGATGTCCCACATTCATATTCTGTGCTCGAGCGATTTGTAGAAGAATGTTTTCAGGCTGGAATAATTTCCAAACAACTCAGAGATCTTTGTCCTTCAAGGTACATTATTTAAATATTACTTTCTCACTATAAAATACTGGATGAGTTGCTGGTGAGGCTAAAATGGTTTTCTATTCTAGCTTGTCAGAAAAATGACAGTATCTTTGTCACTGAAGAGTAAGAATCATCTGTTTTGCTCCTTTGTAAATCTATGCAAGACTACTTCATGAAGTCCCGGTTCATTTGAAGGAAACTAATTTTGTGGAGCAGTTGTTTATTGGGCTCTGTTATAAGTAGTTTAAATGTTATTTTAGAGTAGGTATCTTTACTAATAAGATGAGCGAACTGCGACTTACAGGGGTGTAATATACCTTTTCTGAGGTCACATAGCTAGTACTTGGTAAGGCCAAATATGAATCCAGACCTTTTCTGGCTTCAAAGATCTAGCTGCTTTCCTGTACTCTGTGGGCTTCCTTTGCTTCTTCACAGGAGGGGGATTTGGGGCTAGTTGGATCATCTCTCATTAGAAAGTGTGTTTGTGGGTGGGTGGGTGTTTCTTTGGAGGTTTTGTATTTGTGCTACTAGGGTGTAACTTTTAAAGAGTTGTTAAGTTTGTTGTTAAAGTAAATTGATGAAGCTTGTAATGTGTGTAAACATTTGTTAATAGCTAAACTTATTGTGTGGGTCAGTTTTATGTACATATTTTGTAATTTTTTACTTGAAAAATAAATGTACTTTAGTATTACATTAATACTAAAGTACAATGTACTTTAGTATTAAGTACATTGTGAGAATTAAACCTCAGGAAAGTATTTCCTGGTAGGATCCTTTGCTATATAAAGTTTAGAAGCCATTAAGAGAAGGAAAAAAAATGAGAGATTCAGTTTATGGCTTTACTAGAAATGTTTAGAAATGTAGGCTTCGTGATGGCACCATTTGTGTACCGATATGCCAAGTAGTATACAACAGGAAAACATCAGCTTTGGCAAGGCTTCTTGCTATTGACTGCTTCATTCTGTATCTTGGTCTTCAAAATATATAGTCTGAAGCCTTTATGTTAAAGAAAATGTAGCTGGTTTTCACCTAGCCTTAATAAGAAAAGGAGTCAACACCCTGGCACTGGCTTTTTAAGTTTTTCAGCCTGTTTGAAAGTCTAATTATTTCTATTGCGGCTTTACTCTTAAGGGTCATTTAAGGAGATACCTAAACTCTCTGTGGATACCATACAGCTTTGGCTTTTGTCCTTTTATCTTTGTATTTATTTGGATGAAGTGCACATTGTGTGGTCTCAAATGCTTGTGCATGTTGTTCTGGGGTCAGAGAGTAAAGGCTAATCCTGCCCAAGCTCCATTTCCCACTTACTGCTTTAGGGTACTGGCCAGCTGTTCCACCTGGGCTATTGCCACTACATGTAGCTAGAATGTGGTTACATTATGGAGCAGGGCTTCTTGAGTTTGAAATAATAGGAATCCCAAAATAGGACATAGGCTGGAATTAATTGGATTCTGATTTTTTTTTTCACATTCAAGTTGTGGTTTTTCTATAGCTGATAATTTTTAAAAAGTAGTTAAACATGGATATTTTGATAGGTTCCATAGTTCCAGCTTGCATGATTGTACATTATGTTAGTGTTTCCTATTTGTCTCACTGTTTAACTTTCAAATAATAATGTAGTAGAAATAAATATTAAATTTCTCCCATTCAAGTACTAACCTGGCCTGACCCTGCTTAGCTTCCAAGATCAGATGAGATCTGGCACATTCAGAGTGTTATGGTGTAGGCAAATTTCTAAGAAAGATGTTTGCCTTAGTTTTATATTTTAAATTTTTTTACATGACTCTATTTGGATAATGAACTTATTCAACAGTTAAGCTTTTATTTAAAAACTCAGATTTGCTGTTGATTTGCTGTTTTATGCTAAGATGTATAGCAGAAAAAGTCTTTTTCAAAGGAATCAGAGGTATTTAAAAAAAAACAAAAAACAAAAAAACCGTAAAAAACCCTTCAAAACTTAATGTGTAACCATAAAACACCAAGGTTTTTTTCAGTGACTATAGTCAGAATTTGTATCTGTTTTCACACTTTGTTCTTTTTATTACAGGGGCAGAAAGCGTTTTGTAAGCGAAGGAGATGGAGGTCGTCTTAAACCAGAGAGCTACTGAATATAAGAACTCTTGCAGTCTTAGGTGTTATAAAAATATATATCTGAATTGTAAGAGTTGTTAGCACAGGTTTTTTTTTTTTTTAAAGCACTTGTTTTTGGGTACAAGGCATTTCTGAAATTTTATAAACCTACATTTAAGGGGAATTTTTAAAGGAAATGTTTTCTTTTATTTGAGGGGGAAAGGAGGGACAGAAAAGTAACCTCTTCTGAAGTGGAATATTCTAATAAGCTACCTTTTATAAGTGCCATGTTTATGACCTAATCATTCCAAGTTTTGCATTGATGTCTGACTGCCACTCCTTTCTTTCAAGGACAGTGTTTTTTGTAGTAAAATCACTGGTTTATACAAAGCTTTATTTAGGGGGTAAAGTTAAGCTGCTAAAACCCCATGTTGGCTGCTGCTGTTGAAATACTGTGCTTTGGGAGTAAAAAAAAAAAGTTATTTGTTTGTCTTAAAGAATTTTAAAAAAATGAGTCAGTCATAAGACTTATTCATCTTTCCAGGGAACATACTGATTGGTCTTAAAAGACTAGACAGTTAAGTAAATGGTGGCTGGAACATCTATTTTTCTACAAAACTGGAAAAATGAACCTGGTTTGAGAAGAATGTACAACAAAATAAAACATGTGAAGCAGTGTTGATTCTTTATTGGGAGTACATTTATTTTAGGTCCTCTATAAAACATTTATTTTAGGTCTTCTATAAAACTTGAATTTCAAACAGCAAATTTTAAATCATATAAGGACACATACTTAAACCTAGTGAATTCAAGCTGTGTTCCTCAAACTTTTTTTCCTTGGAGACTTTTATATCAAAAATACAACAGTAAGTTACTTTAAGATTACACTGGGGAAAAATGCATGCACACTTTACTCTCTTGTGTACTGATCTGATCTAGAGCTTAATGAAACTTCTAAATAATGAAATTTCTAAAATATATATAATACCTTTCATCGTTCTTAAAATTCTGTTACCAAATATGGTTAGTATTATAAAAAGTCATTCTCCAAAAACCCAAAGCTTTGCATTTATCCAGTGTCTGAGAAAATACAATAAACAACAATTATCTAAGGAATGATCACATTTCTAACCTCTTTTACAGAGCCTAATTACTCAGCAAAGCCTCAAGGTCTATGCTAACTTAAATTACCTATTGATGGCAACAAACCAACCAAGAATTACATTCTGAATTAACAAAGGTATTCTTAGGGAATATACCTATTATAGGTTTAGGTACAGTCTTTTAGAATTAAAACTCCAAGTTTAATGTTCATATTAATATTTACTGATGGGCTCTTTCAAGCCCCTATTACTTAGGTTTATATGGATAATTATGGTAACCATTTTTAGGTATTTAGTTTGATACCTGGATGATAAAGAGTCATGCAATTTATGAGTCCTTAAAATGAGTGTAATTAAAAGCTTAGCTGAATACAGAATAAGTGAAGATTTCTTAAAAATCAAATTTAAGAAACAGTTTTGTCATTACTAGTAGGATCAGTTGGTTAGGCAAGATAAGCACTAAACATGACATGGCACACAAAATTGGATAAAAAATTTTGTTTTAAATTGGATAATGTAAAAGCCCAATATAAACACATTATGCAAGATTGGAATGTATCTTCATATTCAGTTTAATAAACATGTAAAGATTCTCTATATAAAAGCTGCATTTAGTCACTTGAGCCTAAGAATCTTATCCACAAAACTGACAGTAATAGGAATGGTGAATAATTTAATTTGCAATTGTAAAACATGACTTGAGTTACAAAAAAAGTCCTATAAAATGTGGTTCAAAGTTTAACTCCTTATGTTCAAATTCAAACCAGAGTGTTTAAATTCACAATATGTTTCATCATCCTTGGGTAGTTCTGTATTATATGAATACTATCAGTTTTATTAACAAATACTACTTTCAGCATACACATGGAGATTTTCTAGCTATTGTTAAATAGTAGATACGGTATGTTGTTCCCTAAAGTGCTAAGTTATCAGTCACTGCGTTATTTGTTGTTCCTTTTCTGCCATTTCTTGTTGGCGAATTGTATCCTGTGCTGCTTGCTGCATTTTCTCCAGTTTTTCCAGAGTCAGAGATTTTAAGGGTAAAAGTTTGGGTTTACACAGCACCATTGTGGTTACATCTTCCACAGACAATTGCCCTAAGTTTAAAAAGAAGTGAGAATTAATTCAAGGGACATAACACAGTTGTTTGGTATTTTGGATGTGCAGCTAGAATGAAGGTATAAGAACTTATTCCATTGTCAATGAAAAACTCTTGTACCTAGACTGAGTTTTGTTTTGGGACCAGAAAGATAGTTACCCTCAAAGCAACATTTTTTAATACCAGGGTGTTCTTGAGGAAGACAAGTTTTGAGCTTTCTACCCAAGACTCTAAGCTATCATAAGATGACTTTTTCTGTGAAATGTTTAATTTTAAATAAGATTTGGCAGAATATATACATAATGCATAAAAATATAGTATTAATTTAACCTGAATATTCTAATTACTGAATTAAACCTTTAGCTTTTCTTAATATTGCTTGATTTAGGTTTTATTTTCTCCACTTTCAGACCATATCTATGGCAAATTCTATTATGTTATTTAATTTAAAATTTCATATTGTAATCTGCAGTCTTGGGTATAACAGGATTTCTAATTATAAGACAAGATGCTTCATTTATTGTCCTTTTACTGGAAAAAAGAAGGATCCCTCCTTTACAACCTACTGTTGAAAAAAGTATATAGTAAAAGTGGACAGTAAATGAGACACAGAACAAAATAGCTACAGATATTTAGCTGTTAGGCCTGCGATGTGACACTGCCTATCACTTTGTTGGTCCCTATAATATTCAATGACCTAAGTATTTGTGATGTACATTACCTTGTTTTGGAAGAACTTCCCGGAACATTGACTTCACTTCTGCCATATCTTAATTACTGGATACAGTTAAGATTTTCCTTCAATGAGAAATCAATTATTAATATTGTTCAAGAATAAATCCACAATATTGCCTGAGACATTTCCATTATAGTTTAAGAAGTAAAATCAATTCCTGTAGAAAGTGAACTATGTCTTTGCATAATATTCCCATTAATTTCCTGTGATTCTTTTCATTTAAACAAGGTTGAGATAGTTTATATAAGCATCTAGATCTTGTCAACTTTAATTAGTGGAGGTGTTAATTGGAAGGCTGGGTGTTTTTCTGCTCTTAGTGAAAAAGTGGTAGGGTTTCAGTTTTTTAGGCAAAGATGATTAATAAGTATCAGCTAAGGAAAAAGCATTTATGTGCAGCCATTGTGGTTTACTGGTAGCATCTCCCCTAAATGGTGAATGATGTTAAAAAAACAACAAAATAAAAAAAACACCATTTGAGAGGTGGGATGAGGCAGGTAGTTAGGAAAAGGAGGTAGCAGGCAAACGTTTCCTAAAATTCCCCCTTCTCTCAACAGCTAACACTAACAGTTGGCTTCTACTTTTAATCCCTGGCCATAACAACAAACAGCATCCCAAGGATCAGTTACTGGCTACACAGCTGTAATTTGTAAGGAAGCAACGCATCTGGCCCTTGAAGAACAGAAAAAAGGTATGCATGCTTTCGGTTTACTATTTTCCTCTTAATACAAAGATACTGTATGCTAGAGGACCAGCATATACCTTGAATATTTTTTTTTATGAACATCCCAGCATACATGCCATCTTTGGCCAGTGACATTTGCTCCAAGTGTTAAGTATCCCAGATAAATGCTATGCTTTATGTTCAAGGTGTTCTGGACTAAGCTGTAGAATAATCCCTTTTCCAAACACAGATGCCTCTCCAGACAATCACACCCATTTAGTGATTCACCATACTGATGCAATCTTAACCATGCATCTTTCACAACATCACCACTGCAGAAGAAAGATTTATTATTTATAAAGTGGTAATGCTGGCTTGGTGCCTGCCTTTCCTGCCAACTGCAAATTAATTATAATCAAGTGAAGCTGCTTCTGATCTTTGCTATTCCTGCTCCACTACTTTTTGACATTCCTAATATAAAAGCTTCCTATTCTCCATCCACCAAGCCTCTTCCCCTTTCTTGTTCAAATTTTTTATTCTGGACTGTCTAAATTCCTGAGAAACCTCTACCTGCTTTCCGGAATTCTGTCATCAAGCTTTACCCCTAGACTGCTCTATCAGGGAGATAAGATGTGAAATAGGGACTGGACCAGGAATAAAGCAACTGACCACTAAATGTGAGGTAAATAGAGTATGCAATTTCCTTAGAATGCACATCCTATCACATTCTTTCCTTCTTAGGTCTGCTAGTGGTACCTAGTGATCATTGCTGGGTTTTTTCCCAGGTCAGGTTGAAGGCCAGTAACATTGCAGACCCCTGATTATCCTTGAATAGAGCTATCAAAAACAATACCCTAGACATTATAAAGAAAATACTCATTATGCCTTTATTTGATGCAAATCTGACATGATACGCCAATGAAAGGGAGGATAGACACTATGGATGTTGGTAAATGTGAAGGAAATACATAGCAGCTAATAATTTTTATGTGTCAACAAAGTGCTAAAGTAGTGGCTGAACAAATACTTAAATCTTACCTGTTTTATATAGTAAGCAACTCCAGCTATTCAGAATTCAGTCATTATCTTTTGTTTTCTCTTAGTCTGTACCTCTTTTACATCCAAAATCTGGCCCGAGGAAAACAATGAAACTTGGTGCTCTACCAAACCTCAGTTCTCTGTTTGACTAAGCTGCCATTGTTACTGGGCAAGGGTGTGGGGCCAAGGACTGGTAGGGAGTGCGTTGGGCCTGGCATGGGGAAGATCAGTGTCAGTCACTTGATTGGGTGGAATTATCTGCTTTACTAGGGTTGGTTTTTGTTCCTAGGCCCCCTTAGGCATTGGCAGGAAACAGGAAGGGAAGGGCCAAAGTAAGCAAGGTGGTGTTTGGATGGACAGCACTGGCTGGATTATATTGTCTTGATAATCAAGTGTCCTGGGAGTCCAATGTAGGAAGAAGTACAATCATGTGTCCCTTAATGATGGGACACGTTCTGAGAAATGCATCATTAGGTTATTATGTTGTGCTGTGAACATCATATAGTGTACTTAGCAAACCTAGATGGTATATAGCCTACTACACTCCTAAGCTATATTATTATTCCTGTGCTACAAACATGTACAGCATGTTACTACATTGAATACTGTAGGCAACTGTAACACAATGGTTAAGTATTTGTGTATGTAAATATATAAACATAGAAAAGGTATGTGCTAGGACATCAAGATCATTACAATGGCTAAGAGGTCACTAGGTGACAGGAATTTTTTGGCTCCATTATAATCTTACAGAACCACCGTTGTGTTTGCAGGCTGTCATTGACTGAAATGTTATGCAATGCACGACTATTTATTTCCTTCTCCCATGTGGCTTAACAGCCAAACATGGGTGTTTGGCAACATGGTATAATGAATGCACTCTTAAGCAGTTGTAAGAATAATTTCTTACTGGTTAGGTAGATGTAAATAAAACCAGGGACAGATGGGCCTGAAACATAATATCTAAGGCTGAAATTCATGTGTTTCATACAACTGCCATGGCCATTTAATTCAATAAACATGTGAGTGCCTACTATAGGCACTGTTCATCAGTGAACAAAACCGACAAAAACAAAACCTTTGCTCCTCTGGAGTTTACTGTCTAGACTAAGGGGAGAAAAACAAATTGAATGCTAGAAGGTAGTTAAGTGCTATAGAAAATAAGATTAAGGGGATTTAGGAATGCTGAGGGGGGTGGCATTTCAATTTCAATATGGAAATTATGATGGCCTCATTAAGAAGCTGACACTTAAGCAAAGACTGCTTTTGTATGTGTGTGAGTATATGTGATGTGTCTTTTGGAATTGCAAAAAGTCAAAAACCTGACAGTATCCACAGTTAGGGAAGGTATAGGGAAATTAGCATTCTGTTGTTACAGCTTTTTTAGAGAGGTATTGTTTCTTGTTTATAATTTCTCCCAGAGATAATAGTTTTTATGGATAATGCATTTCAAAATCATGACATGGTATGCAAACCTCTTGTAGGTATTTGAGCTGAATGTCTAAAATTAATGCAGAAGAACTCAGAGGAAAATGTCATGAAATATTTTGCTATGCTTTAGGAGTGAGAGTTAAAAGACGGGTAGGAAGGATTAGTGCTTTAAAACAAATCATACACTTTTGGACAAGTTAAAAATATCTGGGGTTATTTAGTTTGATAACCACACTAAATTATGTGTGTGGGACCAGACTAGATCACTGAAGTACCCTTCTGAACTTTGAGAATATACCAGTGGTCGTCAAATTTTCTACTTGTATACTCCCAAAGAGATTTTGAAAAACTAGGTAACTTTTTATACATTTCTGAATTGACACATATATTTTTTCATAAGTTTAAATAATTATAAAGGATATAATTTCTAGCGTATTTAAAAATAACTGTTACATCAGTCTTTTAAAAATATATCCAATAAAATCTAAATATCATAGCAACTTGATAGCTACCATTATCCATTAATTAAAAAATGAAGAGCTTTTTTAAGTGAGAAACTTTATATCAACTTTTTTCTCCCCACATTTCTATTTCCATCTCACTCACTTTTATTCTAATGTAACACATTTTCATGCTTGATATTTTAATGATTATTCTATCATACTTCCTTCCTACAGAAATGTTTATAAATTTAAATTAAAACTACTCTGGATTCAGTTATTACAATTAGTATGAAATTGGTCAAAACTAATTATACATTTATAAAATAATTACTGAACATAAAAAATAAAGTTATAAGGACAGAACTTTGTTTTCTCAATTAGTTCATGTACATATGTGGTTGAAAATTTACTTGTTACTACAATTCTTTTTTCATTATTACTGATGTAAGCACTGAGATGGGAATGGGAAAATTTTTTTCAATCTCTGAACTTAAGTTATATGTTAAAAATCATACACTAATCTATCATCAAAGATTAATTTTAAATGATGGACAGACTACTAAATAAGCTGTTGCTTCTGTATTGCTGAAAGCTGAGAACTAAACAGCCTCCTGACTTAACAAAAGAACTACTTACCTAATAATGAGTGAAGCCCTTGTCTTTTTTTTTTTTTTTTTTGAGACAGAGTCTCACTCTCCTGTCTGGGCTAGAGTGAGTGCCGTGGCGTCAGCCTAGCTCACAGCAACCTCAAACTCCTGGGCTCAAGCGATCCTACTGCCTCAGCCTCCCAAGTAGCTGGGACTACAGGCATGCGCCACCATGCCCCGCTAATTTTTTCTACATATTTTTAGTTGGTCAATTAATTTCTTTCTATTTATAGTAGAGACAAGGTCTCGCTCGTGCTCAGGCTGGTTTCGAACTCCTGACCTTGAGCAATCCGCCCGCCTCGGCCTCCCAGAGTGCTAGGATTACAGGTGTGAGCCACCGCGCCCGGCCTTATACCATCATTTTTAATGAAAGTATATTTCACTGAATTATTTCATATTTATAAAATAGTGCTATGACAAAAATACTTGTAAATAAATATTTTTCTTTATATATTCATAAATATGGTGTGTCTCTCTATTTATCGAGGTCTTTGAATTCTTTCATCAGTGTTTTTAAATTTTTAGCCTACAGACCCAAACATAATACTTGATTAAATTTATACCTTAATATTTCCTTTTTTAAAAGCTATTATAAATGATTTTTAAAATTTTGGTTTGAAATTGTTCATTGCTGGTATACAGAAATATAATTGATTTTTCTATATTGATGTGTGTCCGGTGACCTTGCTAAGCTTATTAGTTGGAGGAGTTTTGACATGCTGAGAACTTTTATCATTAATGGATATTGAATTTTGTCAAATTTTTTTTCTGTGTCAATTGATAAGATCATGTGGTATTCCTTATTGAGACTGTTGATATAGTGGATTATATTGATTTATTTCTCTTTTTTTTTAATTTCAGAATATTAGGGGAGTACAAACATTCGCGTTATATATATTGCCTTTGCCCTACCTGTATCAGAGCTACAATGTGCCCATCCCCCAGACAGTGCTCACCGCACCCATTAGGTGTGAATATACCCATCCCCCTTCCCACCTCCCAACACCAGATGAATGTTACTTCCATATGTGCACATAAATGTTGATCAGTTAGTACTAATTTGTTGGTGAGTACATGTGGTGCTTGTTTTTCCATTCTTGTGATACTTCACTTAGTAGAGTGGGCTCCAGTTCCATCCAGGATAATACAAGAGGTGCTAGATCACCATTGTTTCTTTGTGGCTGAGTAGAACTCCATGGTATACATATACCACATTTTATTAATCCACTCATGTATTAGTGGGCACTTGGGTTGTTTCCACGTCTTTGCAATTGTGAATTGTACTGCTACAAACATTCAAATGCGGATGTCTTTCTTATAGACTGTCATTTTTTTTTCCCTTTGGGTAGATGCCCAGTAGTGAGATTGCTGGATCAAGTGGTAGTTTTAATTTTTTGAGGTATCTTCATATTTTTTTCCATGGAGGTTGCACTAGTTTGCAGTCCCACCCACAGTGTATGAGTGTTCCTGTCTGTCCGCATCCACACCAACATTTGTTGTTTTGGGACTTTTTGATAAAAGCCATTCTCACTGGAGTTAAGTGATATGTCATTGTGGTTTTGATTTGCATTTCTGTGATGATTAGAGATGTTGAGCATTTTTTCATATTTCTTGGCCATAAGTTTATCTTCTTTTGAAATGTTTCTGTTCATGTCCTTTGCCCACTTTTGGGGATTGTTTGATTTTTTCTTGCTGATTTTCCTGAGCATGGAACTCCTGGCCTCAAGTGATCCTTCCGCCTTAGCCTCCAGAGTACTTGGGATTAAAGGCTTGAGTTACCACACCTGGCACAATTCTTTTTGTACATTGTTGGATTTGCTTTGCTAATATTTTTTTGAGGAATTTTGCATCTTATTTCCTGAGATACTGGCCTGTAGTTTTCTTTTTTGGGGTAATATTTTTGTTTGGTTTTGATATTAGGGTAATACTGGCCTCACAAAGTAAGTTGAGAAGTATTTTCTTCTTTCTATTTTCAGAAGAAAGTATGTAAACTTGCTGTAATTCTTCCTTAAATGTTTGGTAGTATTCTCCAGTGAAACCATCTTGGCCTGGAAATTTTTTCCAAAAGACTTCTTTTTTTGCCTCTTGTTTTTTAAATTACAGATGAAATTTCTTTAATTAATGTAGGAATATCCATGTTACCTATTTTTCTTATAGATTGAGTTTGGTAGTTTGTGATTTTTAAAGGGGGATTGGTCCATTTCCTAAGTTGTTGGCCTTATGTGCATAGTATTTTCAGAGTATTCCTTTATTATCCTCTTAATGTCTGTAGGGTCTATGATGATATCTCCTCCTTCATTCCTGTATTGGAAAATTTGCATTTTCTCTCTTTTCTTTTTTGCCCATATTGCTAGAGGTTCATCAATTTTATTGATCTCAAAGAACCAGATTTTGGTTTTAGAAATTTTCCCCTTTTTTGTTTTTAGTTTCATTGATTTCTGCATTAATATTTATTATTTCTTTCCTTCTGCATGCTTTGGGTTGATTTTGCTCTTCTTTCTCTGTTTTTCTCTCTGTTCTTTATTGATATGTCTTCAAGTTCACTGATCCTCTCTTTTTTTTTTTTTTTTTTTTTGAGACAGAGTCTCACTCTGTTGCCCGGGCTAGAGTGCCGTGGCGTCAGCCTAGCTCACAGCAACCTCAAACTCCTGGGCTCAAGCAATCCTTCTGCCTCAGCCTCCCGAGTAGCTGGGACTA
>CAUYRT010015499.1:0-35461 GCA_963574885.1 Lepilemur ruficaudatus | reverse complement strand
ACAAGCAGGCCCTTTATAGTCGTGCTACTTCTTCCTAAGAGAAGACCCACGGTGCCTGGAGGCAAGGGGCCATAGACTCCAGTAGGGAGAGCCTGCATGCCCATTTCTGGGGTCAGTACTGTGTAGGTGGCGGCACTGAGGTCCAATCCTGCTCTGCCTGGGGTTGCCCTGAATAGGTCACCAACGGATTTCCTTGGTTGTTCTGGGACTCCCCCTGAAGAGCCTGTTCCTGCAGTGCCCCATAACTTTGTTGCGGGGCCAGGGGCTGGCCCCTTCTCCAGTTTCCCTGACAGGGAGCTAGTTTATTTCCATATATATCTGTGGTAGACTTGCAATCTTTAGCCCAATGATTTCCTTTTTTACACAGTGGACATAAGCCAGGAGGGCGTTTTGGATTCCCTTTATTCTGTGTTTTTGGGCACTGGGCAGCACGATGTCCCATCTGGCCACAATTATAACAACTGCCAGGTGGGCCAGCAACTCTTGCTTTACTACCGCCACCCTTTTTTCCTTGTTGTTGGAATAAGATTTCCTTAACTGTCTTTCCTTGTAAGGCTGCAGCCAACGTAACTCCCTGCATGTAAGATGGCCCGATATCTGAACATAGTCTGATATAATCTTCAAGGGTCCCCTTCATTTTAAAGGGACGAAGCACGGCCTGGCATGCTGAATTGGAGTTTTCATAGGCCAGCTGCTTGACTAATAGAGTTTCGGCCTCACTGTCATTAATGAGCCTCCCAGTAGCTTCTAAAAGTTGGGACAAAAAATTCTGATAAGGCTCATCAAGATCTTGCCTGATCTTTGTTAGATCTTGTGCTTTTTGTGAGCTAGGTAGTTTACACCAGGCCTGCAGAGCGGCAGCATTAGACTGAGCAAAAACAGCAAGGGGAAATTTAAGCTGTTTTTCTAAAGTATGATAATCCCCTTCTCCGGCAAGCATGTCAAAAGTAACATCAATGTCCTGAGCTTTGTTAATATCTGCTGTTGCTTGACACTGATCATGAAATTCAGATTCCCATAGTAAATTATCTCCCCCACTCAAGCAAGCTTTGGCTATATTCTTCCAATCATTAGGAGGCATTGCGACAGTAGCAAGGGAGTCTAACAAGGCTTCAGTAAAAGGTGCTGTGGGACCATACTGAGCACAAGCAGCTTTAAGCTCCTTTAATTGTTTAATGGGGAGAGGCTGATGTGAGCGGTGATCGTCACCGTCTTCTTGAATGATAGGGTATAAAGCAAATCCTCCCAAGTCTACATTATTATTAGCTGCTCTTTCAATAGCTCCTTGAAGAGGGGAAATATTAAGGGCTCGAGATGACTCCCTAAGTGAAGGAGGAATGAGCAAAAGCTTGCCTTTAGGCTCTATAAGATTAGCAACAGTAGGTTGAGCAGGTGGAGGATCTCAACCTGCAAGGACTGAAGGGGGATATGATTTTTGTGATAATTGATCAAAGGCAGGTACCCTCAAAGGCTGAGGGGGCCCCCCGAGAATTTTTGGGCTAAAACCTGCTGCAACATTTGTTTTAGAGTGTCTAATTCTTTTGCTAAATCGTGTCTTTGTCCTGCACTACAGGAGGTAGCAGGGCAGTAGCAGCAAAAGCCCAGGGTCCTAAATCTTTGTTATGATAACGAGCTGTGGCTTCCTTCAAATCCTCCTCCTCCTCAGGGTTTACTTCATCCTGAGGTTCAGCAAGTTTCTGAGTTTGCAATAATAGATCTCTGGCTTCCTGATAAGGATTTTCAGGTAAAGCGGGTGAGCTTTGATCATCATTTTTTCCAACGTTTGACTTGGGACTGGGGTCTGGATCCCCTGCACCCAGAGACAAGCGCTGACCCTCATGTCTGGGGTCTAAACAGTCTCTGATCAAATTCCATAAAGAGAAAGTGTCCACAGGCACTCGCTCGGGGCCATGGACAGTATAGTAGTCCTGAAGTCTAACTCATACCTTTCTCCAAGTTTCTAAATTAACAGTCCCCTCCTCTGGGAACCAAGGGCACACTTCTTCCACAAAAGTTAAGAAATTTTCTAATTGTTTCTTTCCCACCCTAACACTTTGGGCCCGAAGCATACTCTTTAGCGCCTGTACAAACAGCATGCGACCATTTCCCTGTCCCATATTTATTACTCCCGTTAATTACACTCCCTGCCCCACTTACCTTTCTTCTGTAGTAGATGTCCTCTCACGGACAGCGTCCTTCACCGAGTCCCTGTTCACCAAATGCTGCTAAAGGCCCTCGCAGAGAGAGGGTTCCCCGTCCGGGCCACCACCTGCCAGAGCCATCCAGCGACGTGCGGCACTTGGAGTTGGGGGAGAGGATAAGAAAAAAAGACAAAACACAGATGGGAACGGGAGGACGGAGTCTGAAGACTGCCGTACTGTGTTTATTTTAGAAGCTCTATTGAAACAGAAGAAACAGAATTGAAAAAACATCTGAGCAAATGTCTACATGCAGAAGCCCACATATCACATTTCTTTTATCTATACAGGGGTCGTTAATTACCATCACCAGACCTTTGTCTTGTCAAGCCTACAAGCAATTACTTTCCCTTATCTACTTTCCCCAGCCTGGGATCCCAGGGCAGGAGACTCTCTGGAGCCTGTGAGGCTGTCTTCCAGCTGTAAATAACTTTTCTGCTTTCTCAAGCTTGAGACAAAAGGACATTTTACTATTTATTAACTATTCTACTTAATCAAGCCTATAATATGGAATACTTAGTACATCTCAGATGGGAGAGCTATGCCTTAGGGGTAGTTGCTATGTCACTAGGGGACCCCAGTATTCTGGGCAGCAACACACCCCCAAGGCTCCCATTTTCAGAACAGCTCCCCACATATATCTTTTTGTATGTTTTTAATTTTGTACCATGTGCATTTGTTATCTATTCAAAAATCAATCTTTAGAAGTGGGCACGAAGGTTATCACTTTCCCCATAGAGGGAAGAGCTCACGGGCCAACCGGCATCACTGCAGGGCTGGAGAGGAGGCAGAGGAGGCAGCCACTGACACCCGTACATATCTTAGCATTCTCAGTCCTGAGCAGTGTCAAGAGGTTGTGGTTTGGTGGAACGTTCACAGGCTTTCCTGCTGGAACCCCAGTCCTAAACATACTTCCAGTGAACCGATTCTCTGCTGCAATCCTCAGTTTCTTAGTCTGTGAAATGGGGGCAGAACAGCACCTCATTCACAGGGTGGGATGAGACGGTGCATGTGGGAGGCCAGCCCTCCAGTGTGCTGCCCCGCTGCCCCCTCAGTCTCCCTGGGCACCATCACTACCACCCCTGGGACCTCCCTCTGGGGCAGGGCCCAGCTCCCCACCCTCCCCTCCCCAGGCAGGAGCACAAGGCCTGTTGCTTAGCAAAGCAGCTGGCGGGTGGGTGGAAAGTGTCAACATCAGATAGCCCGATGGGAAGTGGCGTGCTTCTCCAGCCACAAACCCCCCCTCGTTTCCCTCCAGCACAAGGGGTCGGGGGGAGTGGGGTGCAGCTGAGGCTGGTGCACCAGTGACATCCTCGGGCCCTGTATCCCCGAGCCCTCTTGGCCAAGGCAGCTTTGGTGGCTGGGGAGTGTACCTGCAGGGGCCCTGGGCCTCAAGGCTGCCCGCTCTGTGGCACCTGGGAGAGGGACTGGCTGTGGGCTCTGCCGCAGAGAAGGCCTTGGGAAGCCTTGGACAAGTGGCAGCTCCCGATTAGCGGGAATGACCCAAGGCTCTGTCGTCTAACCGTGAAAGAATGGACCCCGCAGGACGCAGGGAGCCACTGAGAACTCTAGAGCCAGGCAGGGCTGGTTCTGAATCAGCCTTTAGGAAGTATGGTAGGCAGAGGGGAGGGTGACAAATTGGGGGAGGGATGGGGACACTCAGAGGCCACCCATCTAGTCCAACTTCCTCATGGTTATCTTAATCTTCACAGTAATTCTGCAAGAAGGGCCGACCTACTGTTACGTGCATTTTACAGTTGAGAAAACCAGGGCCCCAGAGAGGTGGTGAGACTGGTCCTTGGTCACACAGCTTGCTAGGGCCTGTGGATTTCCCCGCCACCTGGCACCTTTCTAGTGAGGTTATTATTTTTAGCCCACTAGTGTTATCTCCAGTACGCCTTTTACTAAGAGGTGGTGTTGCCACCGTCCTGTGATGCTATCACTAGTGTTGTGACTGTTCCTGGCCTCCGCCTCCCCAGCTCGGTTTTGGTAGGAGTCACCGCGGCTTCTGCCTGTGGCCCCAGCCTTGCCCAGCCCCGAGGCAGCCCTGACTGGGCAGGGAGTGAGAGGGGCCCTCCCCCAACTTCTGCGGGTGGGCCTGGGAGCTGACGGGCACCCTGTGGGGATGGCAGCGCCTGGTTTTTGTTTGTTTGTTTGTTTTTCAGAAATGATGGTGAGGGAGGGTGTCTTGCTGCATTGCCCAGGCTGGACTTGAACTCCTGGTTTCCAGGGATCCTCCTGCCTCAGCCTCCCGAGAACGTGAGACTGCAGGCATGCGCCACCTTGCCTGGCTTAGGGCCTTGTCCTGTTCACTGCGATACTCCCAGGGCCTAGCACAGTGCCTGGCACTTAGTAGGCACTCAGATAAATACGTGCTGTTAAATGCATAAGTGACCGATGCAGTCACCTGCCAGATTAGCTTACCCACACTGTCCCCCTGGAGGAGGCCACTGGAACAGAACCAGGTTCCCTTGATGATAAGGCCAGCGTGTGCGTAGCTGCAGGGTCTCCACACATGCGCGGTAATAGGGACACCTCCCGAGTGCCAGTGGTGGACTCCATGTACCTTGCAGGGCAGTGCGACCTTTTAGTGGGACACATATTGTGCCTGGTTCTTCTCAGTTGTCAAAGGTTTTAATTGCATATATGTATTTTCTGAATTGGTGGCCCAGACCGCCTACTCTTTAGACTCTTGTTGGAGGACAGAGGCCCCGGGCCCAGCTCTGACAGCGGATCCCAGCCCTCCAAGCCTCTGGGTCAAAGGACCCTGTCCCTGCTGGGAGGAGCAGGGTGGGCTGGTCTAGGCAGCAGCCTCTGCAGCCTGCTCAGCCCAGGGCCACCCTCTCCCTTTGCCCCCCGCCCCGCTCCACCCTGAGTCCAGGGGAGGTGGTGGTGGTTGGATCTGGGTGGTGTGGACGGAGAAAGGCAGAAAGATGTGTCAGGTGAGAGGGAGGCAGAGGCCACAGGGCTCAGGGCTGGGGGGATGGGGAGTGAGGGTAGGAGAGAGGAGGATGATGCTGTGGGCTCCGGCTGGGCAACGGGGACACCGGAAGGTCCATGTTCAGAGGGGCCAGTTTGAGATGTGTAGAGGTGTAGCGTACAAGGGGGTGCAGGTGTGTGTGTGTGTGCGTGTGTGTGTATGTTCACACGTGCATGTGTGCCACGCAGTGGGGCTGAAGCTCAGTCGCTGACCTGGGCTAGCAGCCGCTGGGGTCCGCAGAGCAGGGACGGTGTCCCTAGGACAGTAGTAGGGGTGGCCCCTCATGGCCTGGCCTCCCAACCTGCCCTGTGCCCAGCAGCAGAGGCCTGGCTCACAACCGGGCTCTTCAGCCTGCACCTGGCTGGGATGGATCTCCCAGCACTGGCTGAGATTTATCGGTGGCCCTGACGGTGTTGCAGTCAGGAGGCCTGGCCAGTTGGCTGGCTGGCTGGCTGGCGGGGCCTCCAGCTGTTTACCCAGCACAGGAATTTGGGGGCAGCAACTGCCCAGGCAGGCTGGAGAGGGCCCAGCCTCTGGGTGCAGCTGCTCAGAGTGACTTGCCTGGCCCCGAAGCCGGGCTGAGAGGGGCCAGGCCTCCGAAAGCATAGACATGGACACTTCCCTGATGTTACAGACAGGAGGATGGGGGTTGGAGGTGGAGAGTGGCCATCCCAAGCCCCACAGCAAGTCTGTGCTCCAGTCAAGACCAGAAGCCAGGCTAGGGAGGTGGCTGAGCCAAGCGACAGAGAATTAGCACTTGCTGGGATGATCTTGTCCACGTGTGTCCTTGTGTTCTGCCTCTGCCACCAGTATGTTCACTCGTGAGAGCAGGGACCCTGTCTGGCCTGTACACTGATATGTCCCGAACACCTCCAACAAGCCCCTTGTTGAATGGGTGGAGTCAGAGGCCTGGGCAGGGTTTCTTTTCCTCACACTACGACATGTCCAGAGGAAGGAGGTTCAGGACCACATGGAGGCTGCATGATGCCTCGGAGACCTGGGCTTTTTCTGTCCCCTCCTCCAGCAGCCTTAGGGTAAGGTTTTTGTCTTCATGCTCCCCAAATGGCTGCTGTTCCTCCAGGCATTGCACCTGCATTCTGGCAGGACCAAGGGAGTTAGGGCAATGGGTAGAAGGCATGTGTTTATGAAGTCTGTCCCTTTTAAATCAGGAAAACTGCAGGTTTCTCAGCACATTGGCAAAATCATAAATAGTAGTTCTCTGCCTTGGCTTTTTTTTTTTTTTTTAATGTCTCCTAGGGCCTGGCCTTAGACTTGGCCCTCAGCAGGGCCTATCACTTTTTTATTTGGTGGTGGTTGTTGTTTTATTTTTTAAAATAAAAACCCCCTGTTTTGGGGAAATACCCTAATTAGGTAATTCTTGCTGTGATGTTAATGGCAGGTGTGCTGTTTTAGCCGCCAACGTCTCAGGGGGCCTGGGTCACTGAGGCTCTTTCCTGAGGGTGGGGTTAACAGCTGGGAGGAGGGGGACACTGCCAGAGACTGACTGATCTTTCCAGGGATTATCCTCTAGTCCTTGCAGCAACCCCGGACATCATGTGACAGTTCCCACCCCATAGCCCACAGTGGAGCAGAGGCTGGGTGGATGGGACCCAGGAGGGGCGCCTGTGCTCTGCTCCCCGTGGACAGCACTGGCTGCACCTGAGGGCCAAAATGCTGGGCCCTGGAGACTGTCCTTAGCTGACATTCAGCCTAAGGGCACTGGCATGGCTCTTTAGGCTGTTGACAGCCTTTGCCCCTTGCAATTGCTGGTGCCATTGTCTTGGAGAGCCTGTGGCAGCATCAGTAGTATATGGTGTCACTGTGCCCCTGGGTGCAGTCAGGGACCTCTGGCAGACAGCCTCAGGTCAGGTGTCCCTGCCTGCCTACTGGACGGACTGACTGGTCATTGGAGGGCCTGGCTGTCCCCAGGGCCTGGTTGTCCTGGGACAACAGGGGGACCCAGGTTGCAGTATGAGGACTGGCGTAGTGATGTGGGCCTGTCCTTGTCAGGCTGACCCTCCACAGAGCAGGGCAGTAGGGAAGGGACCTGTGGTTGCACGTGCAGGCCCCAGGCCCTGGTGGGCAGGCCGGGTTGCAGGACAGGAGATGGGATGGGTGCTGTGTCGGTTCTCATATTTTCAGAGCTTTGGCCTTGGCCCTGCAGGTCCCAACCCCAAACCTCAAAAGCAGCAGTGAGGCGAGGAGGGCAGCCAGGCGGGAATTCAGGCCGGTGGTCTGGCAGGAAGCTGACCTCCAGCCTGGGCGAACTGCAGAGAACCCCCAGGAGCCCATCGGGGGAAGAGATCCCTGGAGCTACCTTTGGCTGTCGCCTGCCTCCCAGCAGCTGTCCCCAAGCAGGACCTGTGTCTGGTTCTGCTGCGGACCAGCTGTGTGTCCTGCGGCAGACTCTGCCCCCTGGGTCTGCCAGGAGCAGATAGATCAACACCTCTCTGCTGCCTCCTCTCCGGCCGGCCGGGACTGGGCAGGCTTAGCCGAGGGAGGGCTTAACCAACTACGGCAATAACTGCAGTAACAACCACAATCAAAATAGCTCCCACCGCGGAGTCCTTCCCACGACCCAGACCCTCCTAAGTGCTTTATCTGGGTTAATTGAAAGGACACGAGACTCCCAAACTCTTTGTTTAAATATGAAACCTGGCAGAACTGTGGGTTTTATTTTTACCTCCAGGCATGTGGGCGAAGAGGGAAGTTCCAATAACGTTCTTCTGACTTAACAAAGACGCTCACGAGTAATTCTGCCTTTGAGGAAACAGAGATGTCTGTTGAAATATTAATATACTATGGCAACACGTTATTAAACAGGACAAATCACCAAAACTGCAGACTTTTCCAGAATTAACGATGACTCTCCAGGATACGGGAATCATCTCTGAAGTCAGGGATCCTTAGAAGGCTGTGTTGTCAGAAGCCACATTTCCAAGGGCAGTTTTACAAGCAGATTCGCGTCTGCCCTGCTTTGGCTGCAGAAGCTGGGACATCTCCTCCTCCTCATATCGGTGAGCTCCGGGTCGACGTGGAGACGTTCTCAAGGGTTGCGGCAGTCCGCAGGGAGGGCCTGGAGTGCTCCGGAGACACTCACAGCTTCTCGTCTGTGATGGGAAAGAGCAGAACATAAATAAGGGGCCGGTGGGTTGTTTCCACCTGCACCTGCATTTTCTTACTCCTCACAGACACGGAGGGGGTGTTGTCTTTGTCCCCGCTTCGTGCAGGAGGAAACTGAGGCTCAGAGAAGTTCGCGGCTTGCCCAGGGTCACATAGCGAGGAAGTCGAGGGCTGTACTGGAGTGGATGGGGCTGCAGTCCCCGTGGAGGGTACTTGGGATCCAGGGGCGGGCGGTGCAGGCCCCCTGTGAACTCTGCTGCCTAGAGTAGCTGTATTGGCTGTACTTGTGGCTTAAAACAACGCAAATTTAGTCTCTTACAGTTTGGAGGCCAGAAGTCCAAAATGGGTCTCGCTGGGCTGAAATCAATGTGCTGGCAGGGCTGCGTTCCTTTTGGACCCTCTAGAAGAAAATTTGTTCCCTGGCCTGTTCCAGTTCCTAGAAGCCGCCTGCATTCTCTGGCTCATGGCCCCTTCCTCTGTCTTCAAAACTAGTGGTGCGGCTTTTTCCAGTCTCTCTCTGACTCTGATGGTTCTGCCTCCCTCTGTCACTCGCGGGACCCTTTTGATTATATTGGGCCCACCCGGATAATCTGGGATAATCCCCCGTCTCAAAACCCTTAACTTTTATCACACCTGTAAAGTCCCTTGGCCACATAAGGTAAAGTATGCACAGGTTCCAGGGATGAGGACATGGGTACTTTTTTGTGGGGCCCTTATTCTGCCACAGTGGCCTTCGCGGAAGGGTCTGGCCTTTGGGAAAACAGCCCTTGCCTCCTCAGGAAGTTTGGTGGGGATGAGAACCCTCCGTAGGGAAGGCCCCTGCCAAAGGACCAGCAGGTGCTGGAGGCTGGCGACCCAGTGAGGGACAAATGCCTCCATCAGAGCTCCGGTGCTTCAGGGAGGAGACAGTGCCTGGGGGGATGCCACTTACCCGTGAAGGGGCTGGCCCTTGTGATCAGCCCAGGACTCAGGATCAGACAGACCGGGGTCCGAAGCCCGGCTCTGCCTCCTCCCAGCAGCCGGAGTGCGGTTGAGATGCAGGAGCAGGGAGGGGCTGGACGGGAGGAAACAAACAGATGCACCCACGTGACCTCATTTCACGGTTACCGCAGCCCTGCAGGGCAAACTTCTGCTGCTCCATTTTGCAGGGTGGAAGCAACAGCTCAGAGAGATCAAGTGCCTCCTCTGAGATAACACAGCTGCTAGGTGGGAGCTGGGATTTCCCAGGCCCCAGGGTTCCCAAACCAAGGTGCCGCCCCCTCCGCCTCCAGCACTGTATTCCACACCCCCGTGCTTCCTAGGGAGCCGCTAGGCTGTGCTTTCCTTAGTATTTTCTTTAAATAGAATTACTGCTTTTTAATTTAAATGCATCTGTTTTAAAATGAGACTATATTACTCCTATAAATGGAAAATCACCGAATTCATGGCCTAGTTATGTATATTTTTATAATTCACATTAAAATGAATTTATTACTATAAAAATAAAAAATGTTCATCCATAGACCATGTAAAATTATCCCACACGCCATCAGTGCATTTCATCCCTCTCTTTGGAAATTGGCTCCACACCTGCTCTGGTTCCGCCAAATCATATGGTTATTAATGACCATCACTTGCTATGATAGGAAATCTTCAAGTGGCTTCCCGACACAATCCAGTGGGGACTCCCTGGCATGGGATGAGTCTTTTGCAGCCCCTACTTTCCTAAGCTGCAGTCCCCGTGCTCTGACCTTGCTGATCTCAGACAAGGCAGGGCTTCTCCTGTTGCTCTGGCTACACAGCCAGAAAGTGCCAGGGTTTGAAACCAGGCCACGAGCCTGTGGAACTCAAGTTCTTAATCACTGCACCATGTCACCTTTCTGTGATATCAGGTCAAAGCAAGGACTAAAGAGGAAAAGAAACAGGCTTGAAAATGAAGTGGGGAAGGGATTGGTTGGACCCCCCCCCCACCAGAGCCCCAAGCTGGCAGAGCGCTCTTGGTCTCATTGACAAATTAAGAAAGGTTGGATCAAATCCAGCAGCCAAGTTTTGTGGGTCCAATAGAGCAACTCCTGCTAAGGGGCAGGAGCTTAGAGACTTTTTATAACCTCTCCAGGGGTGGAAATGACGGGCTGCGGCGGTGTCCAATCCTAACACACGATCTCAAAGGAGGGCGGGGCTTCGTGGTAGGTCCTGTCTGCTTTTGGTTAGAAGCTTGGCATTGCAAGGGCACTCAGCTTCGGACAAAGCCGGGTTTCTTCCAGGAATTTTGCAGGTGCTTTATAGTCCCTTCCTTTCTTGCAATATATTTAATAGTTAATTTGTCATCTGAGAAGGGAGTGTAGATCCCAGGGTAGCTGCTTGATAGTTGTGGCTTATTAATTCCAGCTTTTCCCAAGAGTGAGAGGAAAAAAAATCTCTGATTTTGTGTGAGTATCTGGGCCCACAACAGGGGGTTTGACTGAGGGTTATCAGTCGTGCCCTGCTCAGGGCCTGGCACATGGTTGATAGGCTTGCTTAGTCATTGTTCTCCTGGCCTGGTTTGGAGCCCTGCACGCCTCTTCAGAACTCGGGAAGGACATGCTGCTTCCTGAGGTTGGGGTGGAAGCTTAGAGGAAAAACAGCAGCTCCAGGGGTGACTTGTAGAACCAGCTGGCTGTGTGACCTTGGGAAGATCATCTCCCCCTCTGTGCCTCAGTTTCTTTGCCTGTCAAATGGGGACAATAATAGTACCTGCCTCAAAGGGTGGAGGTGAGGATGAGAGGAGTTAACAGAGGTACCTGCTAGCACATGTGGGAACTGCTCCCTAGACAATAGCTATGCTTGCAGCCAGACCATCTGGGTGTGGATCCTCCACCAGCACTAACTACTGTGTGATTTGGGGCAAGTGCCTTGACCTCTCTGGACTTCTGTTTCCTCGTCTGGAAATGGATTTGGTTATAGTCCCAGCTTCTAAGGGTAGTGGTGTACATCCAGTAAGCGCGGCGTGTGAAACCGCCAGCCTGAGCCCTGGAGCAGGGCGGGTACTGATGGTGTGGGGTCCCCGCTCTCCAGGAAGCCCTCCTGGGAGTGGGAGAGGGCGCAGGGCTCTCTGGGGCAGGCTGGGGCCCTTCCCCCGCACCCCCTCCCAGGGCCCCGCCCCGCTGTGACGACTGTGCCCCTGTCTGTCTAGGGGGCAGGAAGGAAGTGAGGAGGGCAGCTGGCAGCTTCCCCTTTTCTGATCTGCTCCAGGCTTCAGTCTCCTTCCCCCTCAGTGCCTCAGAGGAGGGGACAGCAGCACCATGGCCCCCCATGCGGCCGCCATCCGCCAGACCTGCTGCTGCTTCAACATCCGCGTTGCCACCACTGCCCTGGCCGTCTACCATGTGGTGAGTGCGCAGGCCGGCCTGGGGCTGTGTGTGTGCCTGTGTGTGTGTGTGTGTGTGTGTGTGTATGTGTATGTGTGTGCCTGTGTGTGTGTGCGTGTGTCGCGGCCCCTGATCTGCTGAGCCCCTCAGATGGGAGGGCTGCTGCTTACCACCTCTCTGTGGGACCCTTGACAAATGCCTTTCCTGCTCGGGGCCTCAATTTCCCCCTCTGTCAAATGGGGGGAGGGGGCTCTGCAGCTGCTCCAGACAAGCAGCGGGGAGCAGGAGTCCTTCTTCCGAGCTAACGGAACCGACGTTCACTCTGAGGCTCGGTTTCTGCCTCTGTGAAATGGGACGAGGTCGCAGACACAAGGTTACCTGTGTGCAGACAGGCAGCAGACACGGGAGCGCTGGGAGTGGGCGTCCCGGGAGATCATGGCTGGGACTGTTGCCAGGATGTGAGGACGGCCACAGACACAGCCCCGATTCTTCCTGTGGGGCCCCTCCAGGGGACGGGAGGTGGAATCTCCCCTTTGTGCTTGCAGAGGGGAGGCAGAGCCCAGCCCTCTTGGCTTAGAGCTCAGTGGAACCACCGTCTTCTCCCCACCAGAGAAAGCCTGAGAGCTGCACTATAGGGCGAGTAGGGCGAGTAGGGTGAGTAGGGCGGCTTGCCTGGCCTGACTCAGGACGATGGCCCCCAGCAGTTTCAGCTGGAGTGCACAGCCCAGGAGGGAAGCCTTTGTCTCCCCTTAACTCACAGTGTGGCTCTGGGCAGGTCACAGCCCCCGGGGCCAAGCTTCCCCATGTCTGGGGAGGCCGGTGGTCAAGGTCCCTGTTCTGTCCTGTCTAGACTCACCCCCACTGTCCAGCTCCTGGCCACACCCAGCTCCCCCAGACCCAGGCGACTTCCTCCTAGGGTGACTCAGGGCCTGTGGTTAACAGTTCTCTTGTGGGCCTGGAAGGGCTTCCTCAATACTAGCCTGTATCCACACACTGCAGTGGGCTGCTGCAAACTGCTCAGACCTGGCTGCATCTGCTTCCTGTCGCAGGCAGGGCGGGCAGGGCTGTGGCAAGAGCATAGCCTTTGGAGGGGCGGTGCCCCGCCCGGTGGTTAGCACACAGCCCCTGGATCCAGACTGCTGCGTGCAAATCCCGGCTTCCCTGCTTCCCAGCTGTGCAGCCTTGGGCAACTTAGTTAACCTCTCGGAGCCTTGGTTTCCTCATCCAAAAAACCAGGGATGAAAATAATAATGCCTCTCTGATAGGGTGTTTTTGAGGAGCAGGGAGTTAACATCCACAAAGCACACAAGTCAGTGCCTTGTGTGGCAGGTGAGTGCTTTATTACTAGTTCTGCGTCAGACACGGCACCTGCTGTCGGCACACTGGAGTCAAGCTGTCACATCCCAGGACTCTGGTTCTGGGAGAAGCTCAGAGGTTGCCCTGTCTGGCTCCTGCCAGCGCAAGAGCTGAGAGAGGCTAATGACCCCTTGGCTGTCCCCACACCCAGTCTTTAGGGCCTTCAAGCTCTGAGACTGTGCAACGATCTTGGAAGGACAGAGCGGTACACAGAGGCATCCCCGGGTCCTTACCGCAGCTCTGCCACTAACTGGCTGTGTGGGCTTGGACAAGCATCTCTGGGCCTCAGTTTCCCCTTTATAAAGTCAGGGGTAAGGGGATGTGGACGGGCTCAGAGGTCTCAAACTCTGATGCCTCCAAGGGTCCAGACAGGTCCTGTGAGTGACCACCTTGGAGCAGAGGGGCCAGCAGTGACCTGGTGCTGTGCAGGCCGCCTGGCCCAGAGGCTGCCTTGCAAACCTGGACTGTGGCTCTTGAGCTGCTTCTTGCTTGCACCTTGTAAGGCCCTTACCTGTAAGTAGTTATGTGACAACCAGCCCCTGCCCACAGAGCCGGAGAGTGTGCGGCCCCAAGTGATCAGGGAAGACTTCCCGTAGGTGGTGCCACTGGCCGGAGGTGCAGTTTGGTTGTGGGCAGTATGGAAAGGGAAGAGAAACAGATGAGTACAGGGGTGTGTGTGGGCGGCTTGTGCAGGGACACTACAGAGACCAACCTGGACGTTGGGGAGGGGAAGGTGAGAAGGGCTTTGAGTGACAAGCTAAGAATTTGGACTTTCCCTATAGCACACTATTGATGTTTTGGACTGGATAATTCTTTGTCACGGGGGACTGAACCGCGCATTGTAGGATGTTTAGCAGCATCCCTGGCCTGCCAGCAGCGCCGCCTCCCCTGCCCTGCCAGTGGTGCTAACCAAAGATGTCTCTAGCTGGTGGCATAATTGCTCCCGACGGAGAACCATGGGGTGTCGTAGACCAGGAGAAGGCATGAGAAGAGCAGAACAGCCTGAAAGCCACATGCCTGGCCCCAGCAGCTGTCTCTGGACTGCGGTCAGAGACTGTCTCAGTTGACTTCGAGGGGGTGGGGATTATCTTCCTGCCCCCTTGGAGAGGGTCCTCTCTCCTTCCCAGAAAGGGCAGCATCTGGGGGCTTTCCTGTCGCCTATCGGTCAGGTAGCAGGTGTGCTGACAGGACCTCGAACATCTGGATGGAAAAAGAGAAGCTGTGGTCCAGATGTGCCAATAGCCCATGCTGGTTGTCATCTGGAGCCAGCCATGGGTGACGACTGTGTACATCGTGAGCTATTTGTGGACTTGGCCCCTCTGGGGAGGGTTAAATCGGGCTCTTGCCGTCTTGAGACAGCATCATGCTTTATCAAATCACACTCCGCTTTGGGGGCGTTATTTTGGGAGGACCCTTTCGTGCCCAGTTGGGGGAGCTGGGTTCTCAGATTCTGGCTGGGGGCGCCTTCCTCTCTATTTTGCTGGGTTTCTCTAGCGGATTCTCTGGTCGCTCAAACCTGCATACGCATAAGGACGCCAGAGAACTTTCTTCACTTTCTTGGGTCCTGGCTTGTTGTCAACCTACAGTCAGTGGCAGGCGGTGGGGACCCCCAGAAGACCCTTTCACCCAGAAATATCTCCCTCCCTGACCTCTTCTCCCCAAGTTGCCTGGAATTCCACCATGAGAAACACATCATCTGGCTAAAAAACTTACACCTGATTTCAACAGCATAGAACCAGGGTATGTCAAAACCAGACGGGGAGGAACTGGGGCCGACGCTAACAGTGGTTGCCTCCTGGGCTGCAGGATCGCAGAAGCTCCTCTAGTTTTTCCCTGCTTGTCTGTGGTTTCCATATTTGGCACAATGAGCATGTCCTTAGCACAGCATTAGATTCAGACAAAGATTGTGAACACGGTTTAGAGTTCCTGAGTACCCGGTGCCTGGTGGCCCTGTTGTCAGCTCCTCACGCTGGGATGGCACCTTTGCCACAGCCGGTGAGTGAATGTGACCCACTGTTACTCACTGACCCCCGAGCTTCGTCTGCGCATCCTCAGCTGTCTCCTGTCCTCCCTTTCCTGCTCCAGGAAGCCACCTGAACACCAGGCACAGGTCCTTTTCACGCCTCCTTAGGTTCCTCTCGGCTGGGACAGTTTCTGAGATTTTCTTTGATATCAGTGACCTTGACAGTTTTGAGGAGTGCTAGTCAGGCATTCTGTTGAATATCTCTCAGCTGGGATTTTGGGTGGTTGTCTCATGATTAGACTGGGGTAATGTGCTTTTGGGAGGAAGACGACGGAGGTGAAGGGCCATTCTCAGCACATCAGATCAGGGGACTGGACTGGCCACGTGTGACTTGTCACTGCTGCCGGTGACCTTGGGCATGGCTGGGGTGTCTCCCTTGGAACGTTATTATCCCTCCCACCCCCACCCGGGTACTCTTTGGAAGGAAGTCACCATGCGCAGCCCAAACTCAATGAGTGGGTAGTTACTTCACCTCCTTGAGGACAGAGTAGTGACATACACTATTTGGAATGCCTCATAGATTTGCCTGTTCTCCCCATTTGTTATATAAATATGCGCTTTATTTATTTATATCAGGAGGGACTCGTGGGTCTTTATTGTATACTTTGGATTAAAATTGATGCTACTTTTTTTTTTTTTAAACTGGGGAACAAAAATGAAGCAGCCTCTATTATTCTAAGAGTCTCTGCTGCCCTGACCTGAATGCTGACAGGTTCTCTAATATGACTTTACGTGCCCAGCCCCAGGCCAGGGTGCAGTTGAGGGGCTCCCATCTGCCAAGGAGCAACAGTTACAGTGACAATGGATAACATGGCCGGCTGTTATGGGGGCACAGATGAGTGGCCTCAGCCCTGCCCTGGGGCAGAGGTTGGGAGACAGGAAAGGCTTCTTGGAGGAGGCTCGAGTCCCAGGGGTGAGTAGGACGCTGCTCGGGCGTGTTGGGAGATTGGGCTGGGTGGTGGGAGCCCCATGAGGGAAGGCTTGGAGGTGGGATGGACTCTGTGGTGCTTTGGAGGTGCTAGAGGCTGGTGACACTGGGTGAGAGGGACAGCCATGAGGTGTGAACGGCAGGAGGGCGGAGGGGTCCCCAGGTGTGAGATTGGCCCAAGTCTCTCGCTTCTTTCAGGTTACGTAGCTAAAAGGATGGATCTCTGCTTGGCCCATCCACTCGCTTTGCAGATGAGAAAACAGGAGTCCAGCAGGGCCCCTGACTTGCTCCAGGATGCTGCTGCCCACACACAGGGTCAAGGAAGGAGCCAGGGAGTGGAGAGATGAATTCCTCACCTGGACCACAGCTGGGGATGTTGTCTGTCTGGGAGGCCCTCACTTCACCCAGCCTTTCATGACCCATTTCTTGCACATGGTCCAGCTCATGGGAAGCTTCCTCCTCCAGGAAGCCCTCCTGATTTGTCCTCCTCAGAACTCCTGGGGCTCCTTTCTCTGTTGCACGTTGGGGGCAGTGATTTGTGATTGAGAAGAATACAGGCTCATCTCCATCACCCGCTGGCAATGTGACCTCAAGCAGGCAGGTGCCTTTGCTGTCTGGGCCTCAGTTTCCTCATCTGTTCAATGGAGCCAGTGATCTGTGTAGAGTTGTTGAGCTGATGTGGCCCTGGCGGTGTGGGAGGCTGGCCTGCGAGTACTGGGGTGGGATGAGGCAGCAGACGACAGGGGCCCCTCCCCTCTGGAAGGCTTATCTGTTAGGGCCTAAAAATAGTTCCCAGCTGCAGGGGCGGGGAAAACCCTGGGTGTGAATCTGTTAGAACCTGCCACCTTCATGCCTGATGCCCCCGGGCCGGACACAGAGCCCCTGCTCTCTGCCACCGCAGCCAGCACTGTGCCCTTCCTGGAGGGGTGGGGAGGCCAGCGGGGGTAGGAGGGGAGTCATGACCCTGCTCAGGGCCTTGGCTGAGGGGCCCAGTCAGAACTGAGTTGTTCTCTTCCTCTCTGGGGTGCGAGCCCCACCCTCTGGCTTGTAAACGGTGGGAGGCCCACACGGCCCATCGAGGGGGTGGCTCGGGGCAGGGCCTGGCCTGGGCTGGAGCTCCTCCACCACCGCCCTGGCCCTGAGCCCCCAGGAAGTGAGGCTTTTATTTTGAACCTAGAGCAGCAGCCTGGAACCAGGACTTGGAGCTGAGCTCACTGCGAGGCCTGCACTGGTCTCCCAGGGGACCCCAGCTTGCCGGCAAATGGGGGCACAGAACCCCTTATGAGACAGGAGGTGAGGCCAGGACCAGCATAGCCTCACCCTGCTCAGAGGCTGCCCAGGGCAAGGCGCCCCTCCTCCAGCCTCAGTTTCCTCCCTGGTCAAGTAGAGGACAATAACCCCCATTTGTGAGCACCTGACAAAGGGCAGCCACCACTGGGGCTTCCATTTTACAGAAGAGGAAACTGAGGCTCAGGGAGGCCCAGCGACTTCACAGCCTGTGGTGGACAGAGGACAAGAGCCCGGGGTCCTGCTGCCCGTGAGGTGGGGCAGCAGGGCTTGCTGGCAGCGAGGGTGGGTCAGCTGTAGAGCCCAGAGCCTTGTTGTTAGAAACACAGCCGATGTGGAAAACTCGATTTCAGTGTCACCTGCAACATGGGGGAAGAGTGGGGGTGACAACAGAACCAGTCTCAGCCCAAGACGAGGATGACAGGAGATCGTGCACAGGTGACCCTTGGTATCTGCAGGTACCAAGATCTGTGTCCTCAGATCACAGGGGTGGAATAGGCGGCTGCAGGAGCCACAGATACGGAGGGCTGACTGTATCTAAGTGTTCGGAGGACCTGGTGCCTAATTAATGCACAGTAATAATAGTAATAATACTTATTATTGTGGGTTTTGCTCTGAAGATAAGCAGGGAAGTGATGGTTTGGGGAATAGTTTGGGGCGTGATTCTCTGGATATTCAGGAAGTGGAGGATGTTGGGGCCCTGGCGGAGCCTGGGGGCCAGTCTGAGCCCCCAGACGGCGGCCCATGAAGGCAGAATTGATGGGATACTCTCCAGCCAGGCTATCTCGCCGCTGGGAGTCACTGGGCAGGAATGTCACTCTCAGTGCCCTGTTCCTTTGGGCAGAGCCCTGCTCCCCTGTCTTCTCTCCTGGGGGCAGACCTGGGAGGGCAGCGGCTGGGCCTTGCTGGGGCGGGGGTGGGGGGCGGTCTGAAGATGCCTCGGGCTGGAGCCAGCTGCTGGTGCTCCAGTCATCGCACTTCCTGTGCCGCGGGTGACATCTCATCAAGCGCATCTGAACCGCTGTGCTTCCCGGGCCTGGGCAGGAGCTGTCCCTTCCCCTGGAGTGCTGTCCCTGCTTCTTTGTCCCCAAGTCCCCACCCCTGTAAGACCAGGGGTCCGTGTGTTCTCCGAGCCAACTGCTGCCGTTGACTGGGGCCTACTGTGGGCTGGGCACATGGGTGGCCCCATGTCACAGCTCACTGAGAGGAGCGTCCTGCAGTTTCCCGAGTGCCCCTCACACGCACTTGCCTCTGCTCATGCCGTTCCCTCCGCCTGGAGCACCCTTCCCACTGCCCTGTGGCTGAAATCTTTAAGACCCACTCCTCTGAGAAGCCTGCCTTGAGCCACCACCGCTGGACCCGGAGCTCCTGGAGCTTCCCCGGAGCCCTGTGTGCCGGGTGCCAGTGTGTCGTGTCCTCCGATCCGTCCTGGACGTTCATCCCGGGCTTGGTTGGACCTGATTCATCTTCGTGATCCCACTGAGCCTGGCATCTAGTAGGTGCCAGCCGGTCTCTATTTTATCTTGTGTTTGTGGACCTTTTATTGACTGATGAATAACTGACCTACGGAAACACGTGGGTATCGTAAGCAAACATCTCGATGAACTTGTACAAAGTGAACACAGCCGTGTAAGCTCCACCCAGACTGAGGATCAGACAGGACCAGCACCCGGGGGCCCCTGACCCCCTCCCTGTCACTCCTTCCGCCCACAGTGTGGGTCCACGAATATGTGTAGCTCTAGAACCACACAGAGGTGAAACTCTATAGCACGTGGTCTGTGGTGTGTGGCATCTTTTCTCAACACCGTGTCTGTGAGCTTTGCGCATGTGGCTGTGGTCAGCGAGCTCAGTTTTTCCATCGCTGCAGAGCATGTCATCGTACGAGTCCGCCACAGTGCATTTGCCTGTTTTCCTGCGGGAGGACGGTTGGGCTGTTTCCGGCTGGGGGCTATCACGAACAGAGTGGCCATGGCCCCTGGGCCCCGCGTCTGGTATCCACAGGCAAGCCCCTCTGCGGCTCGGTCTTTCTCAGTCGCTGTCTCTGGCGGTGGACGTAAGTCACCTCATTTGGTTCTCACAACCACGCCGCTAGGTGGGTGGGTTCTTCTCTCTTCTACAGAAGAGGAAACCCAGGCACAGAGAAGTAAAGTGGCCGGGCCAGGGTCATGCAGGGATGGTGGCTGCACCGGGCTCTCCCCGAGGTCCCTGAGCACCAGAGCCCAGTTGGGGGGAGGGGACAGTTCATCATGCAGAGCTGCAGAGGAGGAGGGAGGGGAGGGGGGACGGACTCGTAGAGGAGTGAGGAGCCAGGCTCTGGAAGGTGGAGGCAGGGGGGTTGCAGGGGGGCTGAGTGTGTGGCCCTAGGATGGGGGCACCCCGGTGGCATCTGGGCTGGCTGGAGAGGTGCCTGGGGAGATAGTGCTCTGGGAGGTCTGGTGCCCACCAGCCGCCCCCGATAAGCTGTGACTGGAAGCACAGGGTGGGGGAGGGGAGCTTCCCCTGGTGACGCCTCTGAGTCCCTCTGCCATCCTCCTTGCAGACCACCCAGGACCCCAGGGAAAACGGGGCAGGTGAGGTCGAGGGGCTGAGCTTCAGGAACGGGGGTGGTAACAACAATAACAGTGGCCTGTGTGTGGTCAGGGCGCTGCAGCCCTGAGAGGGGTGGAGGGTATGGCCCTTGAGACAAACTTTGCAAGCCGAGTTATCTGATGGGGAAGGGCTGAGGTCAAGTGGAGCAGCCCTGAGCTGGCATGTTTGTTAGGAGAAGAGACTTATGACTTATGGCATGGACTGGAAGGTGTCTGTGCACCGTCTGGCGCAGAGCGGGGTGCTCACTGCGGGCTGGGTCCTTCCCCGTGACTTTTGCCCCTTGAAACTTGCAGAGAGTGGGTCTCTCCCTGCCTACTTCCGGGATGGGGGGTCCTGAGCCTCAAAGATGGGGACAGAGTGGGGCCACTCCCCTGCGGAGGGATCTGGTCTTAGAACCCCAGAATCGGGGGATCTGGTGTCACCATCCTTCCAGGATGTCCCCACTGTCATCACCCCCATCTATGTCATCAATGTCAGCAGTGGCATCTCCGCTGCAGGACCATGGCAGTCAATCCCCCCTCCCAGCGTGCCCACGGGCGCTACCTCCATCGCTGGCACCCCTGCTGCGTCCACTGTCGTCACCACCCCGTGAGCCTCACTGTCACCACCTCCACAACTCCAGCAACGTCATGACAGCCACACCCACCCAGCTTGCTCCTCGCTGCAGTCCCTCCTGAGCAGCACCTCCCCCATGACAGGCCACCCTGGCATGCCTCTGTCATCGCTGCTGTGATCGCCGCCCCACCTTCCCCAACCTCCCGCCTCCTACGACCCTGGCCCCCTTCTCTTAGCTCAAGCTGTCAGTGGCTCCTCAGAGACACCAGGAAAGGACAGAGAAACCCCCTGCCTCTCTGGCCACTGCGCCCACTGCCCAGTGTGGGGGGACACTGCGTTTGTTACCAAGAGAGAAGGGCTGGGTGGGGACGGGAGTGGGGCAGGCGGAGTGAGGTGGGACTGGTTGGCTGAGCCGGCCTGGACGCGGGGACAGAGCTGGTCTGACTCTGCAGCAATCTTGCTGTGTGACCTGGGGCTGGTCACCATCTCTCTCTGGGCCTTACTTCACTACTGGTAACGCCCCTGTCTCGGGGAAGAGACATCACCTCTGCCTCCGCGCTCCCCCGCAGGGACCATCCAGCAGGACACCTGCACTGCCAGGCCGCCTTGCACGCTGCTCCCTCCTCCTGGAGCGCTTTCTCTGCTCTGCTGGAGAACTGCTTGTCCTTCAAAGCCACGCTCAGGCTTTCCTGTTGTGACGCCCCCGCCCCGAGTCTTTCCAGTGCTTTCTCCCTCATCGAGGACCCCAAGCCCCCACGTGTCCTCTGTCGTGGCTCTGAACACACCGTCCGCCTGTGGGGTCTTGGCGGAGACTGACGCCTGCAGGCTGGGGTCAGCGCCTTGTCTGGACAGAGGCCGGAGGTGGGAGGCGCTCAGGGAGTTTGCTGGGCCGGAATGAATGTCGCACAGAGCATGCCCACCGCACAGCACCTGCTGCGGGCCCGGCTGGCACACAGCATGCCCTTTGGCCGCAGCAGCCCTGAGAGGCAGGGTTAGCGGTTGCCCCTTTCCTCAGATGAGGAGCCGAGGCCCAGAGAGGTTAGTGGCTTGCTTGGGGGCACAGAGCTCAGTGGGGCCCCAAATCAGACCGCAGCTCCCCCGCCCTTACTCATGACCTCAGCGGGGCAGCATTAAGAGCAGTGGGAGAAAAGACGCTGTCACGGAGGGACAGGTGGGCGAGCGGATCTGCCTGCCTGGGTGTCGTGGTGGGAGACAAGCCCTGTGCCTGTCATGGCCCAGCTGGGCTCTCAGAGAGCAGGGAGAGGACAGCGTTGTGTCCAGGTGGAAACCAGAGGCACAAGGGGAAGGTCAGGGCTGGGGGCCTGGAAATCTAGACCCTCGGAGTTTCCGGGCCTCTCCCAGCTGTAGGTCAGCCAGGTGCTTCCTGGGAATTTCCAGCGGCTCTCGGTTAGGGACTTGGGTGGGGCAGCGAGGGCCTTCTGGGAGCAGGGGGCAGGCCCTGGGGCGGCTGGGCCAGGAGACCCTGGGCAGCCTGGGTGTGACATTCTAACCCTATAGTGTGTAGGGATTCCGCTACCCTGACCCTCCTGGGTTCAGCCCTCTCGATGGCCCCAAGTGCAAATTGGGGGGACTTTCCTCATTGACCAGAGGTGGAAACCGAGGCCAGGGAGAAGCCAGGACCTGGCAGGGCCACACAACAGTGAGGCCTCCAGTACCCCAGCTGTTGTCTCCCGAGTGCTGGGTGTCTGGGCCTGGATGCCGGGGGCAGGGGGTGGATGGCTGGCGAGATCAGGAGCTGAGCCCCAGAGCAGCCAGCCCAGCCCTGAGGGGACCCGGGGCCCTGGGAGCAGAGGCAGCAGGGCTCGCTGCCCAGCTGGGCCACATGACACAGGACATGTGAGTTCTCCTCTCTCAGCCTCTGTTTCCTCAATTGTAAAATGGGGAGATGTTGTAGGGTTTTGGGAGATTGCCATGCAAGCTTGTGTGTACAGATCTGAGCACACAGCAGGCGACCAATAAATGTGAGTTCCTTTCCATCCCATGTCCTAGGGAGCCACTTGGGTTCTGGGAGCTGAGCCTCCTCCCTTTCTCCTGGGTCAGGGCCTGGCATCTTCTGGCATCTTCCGTGGAAGGTTGGGGCTCCACAGAAGTTCTGGTCAGGCTCTGAGGTTGCCTCGCTCCATGACCGTGGGCTAGTCCCTGCCCTTTATGAACCTCAGGGCTGTCATCTGGCAAATGAGGACAAAATCATATTTCCTCTCTGCACCAAAGGTTGTTGAGAAGGTGAGAGGGGGCAGGGTGAGCCTGGTTTTTAAGTGCAGGTGGTTTTTGCAAAAGTAGCAACACTCTGGTGCCTGCTGCTGCTCGGTGCTCCCACTGAGGGGAGGGAGAGGAGGCTGTGGAGGGGAGAGGAAATGGGGCGCCTCTGACCCCACCGAGGCACCCACATGGGCCAGGAGGTTGGGAGACGCTGGGCAGGTGGTGGAGGGATTGGCTAGGATTTGAATTCTGGACTTACAGATGATCAGCTGGGAGGCCTTGGGCAAGGCACTGGACCTCTCTGAGCCTCACTTTCTTCATCTGTGAAATGGGGTAAAGGTATTAAAAATAGCTCCTTTGCTGGGTTGTGGGAAGGATCACCTGGCACGGAGTTGGGCTGTGCCAGTGTTCCTGTCTTCCCCTTCCATGGGTCCCCAGCCATTCGGAAGGGGTGGCTG
Source organism: Lepilemur ruficaudatus (assembly GCA_963574885.1). Taxonomy (NCBI): domain Eukaryota; kingdom Metazoa; phylum Chordata; class Mammalia; order Primates; family Lepilemuridae; genus Lepilemur; species Lepilemur ruficaudatus. The sequence goes on along the minus strand of CAUYRT010015499.1, from coordinate 12,418 downwards.
GAGGGGCAGGTGGGATGCTAATGGCAGGATTGTGCATGGGGCAGGGCAGTGAGAAATGCTTAGGCCCAGAATCAGGGAGCTGGGACTGGGTGAGCGGTGGGTTAGCAGGAGTCTGCAAAGTGGTGTAATGTCCAAGGTGACCTCAGGGTCTCAGGATGACAATGTTAGGATTTCTAAATTTTTCGATTTATCCTTTACTGATTTCTGGACCTTTTTTGGGAGTATGTTTTATGATGTTCGTGATGAACTGGGACAGTGGCACATGAATATAAATAAAGAAATACAGAGGAGTGTGTTCAAAAGGTTTTGGTGACATTGGTGCATGGTCAAAATATCTGAGCCCTCTGGGGTTCAGGCTGGCAGGGCTCTGAGCTGTTTTGGGGCACGGGGGATGGGAAGGCATCAGGGCAGCGCTGGGAGACTTGTGCTCCAGCTTCCAGCTGTCCCCAATTTGCTGTGTGTTCTTGGGCAAGCCACCTGACCTCTCTGAGCTTATAAAACAAAAAAAGGGAATTTACAAAACAAGTGGATGGCGGCCCCTTCTAGCAACCGGTTCTTCTACCTGGTTCTGAGCTTTGTTCCAAATCTCCTATCATTCTGGATTCTTGGGATTTCAAAAGTCTTCTTGTGCCACGCCTGGTAGATGTTCATGTGTCCTTTCTGAGCTCAGCTACGACTCATTGAGATCTGCCACAAAACCCCAGGGATGGGGAGCTCACCACCTCGCAGGGCACCCAGTTCTGTTCTGGCCTGAGCTATCACCTACCTCCCCTTTCTCTTTCCCTCATTAGAGGCGAAACCCTAAAGAGAGGTGCCGCGGCTCTGGCCTTCAGGGGCTGAGGAAGCAGCTCTTCTCGGGCAGGGCTGTTTCCTGTGGTTGCAGGCGGCCCCCACCACACCTGCCTTCCCCTCGGCTGCTCTTAGCCTTCCTGGTGAGACAAAGCCTTTTAGGTTCACTCTGCACCAGGGAGAGGGGCAGCGAGAGCAGGCTGCTCGAATGCTCCGTGGAAGCTCTCCCCAGCCAAAAGCGGATTCTGTTTGCTAAGCACGCCGCCCCCACACCCCCTGCCTTGGTGCTTTGCAAATACAACGCATCTTAGTTCTCACTAAATCCAGTGACTGCCATTTTCCAGGCGAGAAACCTCAGAGAGGTGAACTGACTTGTGCAAGGTCCACAGAGTGACCTGGATTCAAATCCATCTCCATCTGACTCCAGGGCCCACTTCCTCATCAGTCTTCTGACCGTCTCCATCCCCCTGAACGTGATGTAACATGGCAGGAAGACAAGTTGAGACCTGTGTCTGAACTTACAAAAACCACAGAGTCAGCAAGGGGGAAACAGATGGTGTCTGGTTGCCTGTCAGCTGAACATGAGTTACCCGTGCAGGGCTGCCTAGAAAGCCAGTGTAAACTTAGGCCATATTAATAGAGGTAGGGCACCCACTACAAAGGAGGGGACAGTCTTATTCTCAGTGTGGGCAGATGGTGCTTGGAGAATTGTCTATGTGTGTTGGGGGAGGGGTGGAGGGCCTGTGGCAAGGACATGGACACACAGAAGGCTGTGAGGTCCCATGGCTGGAAGCATTTAAGTAGAGGCTGTGGCACAGGATTCCTGCACTGGATGGCGGGGAAGCATGGACAAGGTGACCCCCAAGTTCCTTTCGAACTGCAGTTTGGTGGCTGGACTTTAATTGTTGCTGGGGCCACCCTGACACTCAGGCCTGTCAGATGGCCCTTCTGCATCATAATTAGCAAGGGTCCCCTGAGGGTGTCAGGTTTGTTCCTTCATCGATTCACTCGACAAATACAAGAACTAGAGCAGGTGAGCAAGAGAGACACAGGCTTTCCCTGCAGTCCAGTGGGGACAATGGCCATAATAATACCAACAGCTTGCACAGACAGAGCGCTTACTATCTGCCAGGTACTTTAAGTAAGTCATAGCATCTGGCCCCACCACAACCCTGTGAGGCAGATATCGATATCCCCATTTTGAAGACGGGGAAATCGAGGGGCTGTGGGGACTGGGTTGACAGGACACTCCGGGGATTCAGGGGTCAGATGCTCTCCAGGGCTCTCCCAGCCTGTGCTGGTGCTTCTAAGAACCTGAAGCTCTGCCACGCTCAGATGCCATGACTAAGACCCTGCGATGCCCAGAGCCTGTCGTTATAAAAGGGGGTGCAGAGGAGGGGCCCCCAGCTCTCTCCCCTTCCTCAAGCCTGGCTGTCAACAGGAACAGGTGCCACTTGCTGAGAACCGGGCGTGGCTCTGCGTGCTCTCCTGGGCACGTTTACCCCTCGCAGTAGCCTCCAAAGGGAGCTACTAGTACCATCCCCATCTTGCAGACGGGGAAACCAAAGCACAGAGGAGTCAAGTGTCGTGCCGAAGGTCACACGGCTGGGAGGAGGCATACCCAGGCTTATGCGCCTGAGCCGTCTGTCTGTAACGGCCACTCTCCTGTCCAGGGTGCCCTCATGCCCTGGCATCCCAGCTGCTCTAGGACGCCCACCTTGTGGCCCCTGGCTGCATGCCATGGGGTGGGAGGGGGCTGGGGCGGAGCTCCACAGGCCCAGTGACGGACACTCTGTTCTATCCCCAGATCATGAGCGTCCTGTTGTTCATCGAGCACTTGGTGGAGGTGTCCCACGGCAAGGCCTCTTGCAAGTTCTCGAATATGGGCTACCTCAAGATGGGTAGGTCCAGGGGACGCTGATGGGGTTGTGGGGGGAGGAGGGAGGGCAGGGCCTTGGCCAGGGTTGGATGGGCTGGGGTTTGCGCCCTGCCACGTCCCCGCTGGTCGACCTCCGGCAAGTCCCTTCCTTGGAGCCTCAGCTGTTTCATCCATAGGTGGGAATATCCCACCTGGCCCTGCCCACGTCTCCAGGTGGTGAGAGCAGAGGGGGTAGTGCTTTGCAGACTCAACTGGCTTGTAAAGGTGACAGTCCCAGTGCTCTGCTTAAGCCCATCACACTAAAGTCAAATGAAAACCCCTCACTGTGAGATCCAGCCATTGCTGATCTCTGTCCGCATCTCCCTGTGGTGTGGACTTCCCAATACACGCTTTGCTCTGGCCACACTGCCCACACCAGGCCCGTCCCTGTCCCGGGCTCTGCCTGGAGCATCCTGCCCCCACGGCTGGTGGCTGACTCCTCGGGGACACCTTCCCTGGCCTCACCCTGGCTACAGGAGAGCCCGCATGGTGCCTTGTTACTTCATCCGTGTTACCTGAGATGTGGGGTCCACTGTCTCTGTGTCCCCTCTAGACTGAGGGCTACACGAGGGCAGGGCCTGGGCTTTCTTGTTCATGCTCATGTCCCCACCCCCCTGGTTCCCAAAGTGTGGTCCTTGGAGCCCGGCTGGGGGTCCCTGGGGCACTTCTGGGCCCCTCATGGCTCCCCCTTGCCTTTCAGCCGACCTGGTCTCCAGCTTCCTGCTCATCATCATGCTCTTCGTCATCAGCCTGAGCCTGCTGGTCGGCGTGGTCAAGGTGGGCTGTGTCAGGGAGCGGGAAGGGGTCCCTTCACACCCTCCCTGCCTCACCTGTGGGTGGGCAGCTCGGGGAGGGTGGGAGGCCCCATCTGCATGGCAGACACCTTCATGCTTACCTTGTGGAGAGACAGCCTCGTTCCCCCCAGCCTCCCTGGGCTGGTGGCCTCAATTCCCCATTAAAATACGGCCAGCACAGGGCCATGTGTGGGGGGTGCTGATCGCTGGCACTTTGGCGAGGACTAGCTGGTGACCCACAGTGTTTCTAACTGCAGGTGGAGGCAGGGGATTGTGATAGAGAGAAGAGGCAGTGTTGTTTCGAGGCGTGGGGAGAGGGGAGAAAGGACAGGGTCTTGAAATCAGTGGGGAGGGCCCGAGCCAAGCAGAGTGCAGACACACCCAGCTCAGCGGGCACCAGCGCCGAGGGGACCACGCCTGGGGAGCTCCTGGTCTGGTTGCAAGACAGGGACAGTCCACTGTGACAACTGAGGGTCTCCTAGGCCTGAGATCAACCTGGTGGGAGAGTCGAGACAGGCTGTGGTCCAACCTCCTGCCAAAGAGGAACCTGCCTGTCGCTTAGCGCCCGAGAGCAGGAAGCCAGGGCCTCCCCGCACAGCCACGGAGCAAGATCCAGAAAGAGGGTCCTTCCGGTGCAGACAGGGTCCTGGCACTTGCAGGGCCAGCAGCGTGGGACAGTGATTTGGTGCGGGTTTGGAATGTCCCTATCCGCCTGAAATGCCACCCCCAGCTCCCCTCGCTAGCACGCACGCCCTCGGAACCCGTGTGCCGTTCACGTGTGCAGGGCGGTTCCAGGTGCGTGCGCAGAAACCAAATGGCCCAGCTGGGAAAAAGGAGCAGGTCTTCCCTTGACTCTGAGTCAGTCTGGGCTGCTCCTCCCGAGTGATTTTAGACGACCACGTGAGGCGCCCAAACCACCGCTTCTGCGATTTTGCCCTGGCGGTGGGCGCATGTGCACCCTCCGTCTTACCCTCTCCCTGTCCCCAGAGGGTCACTCGGAGGAGGGGAAGAGGATCCTTGTGGGCGCCCTTGGCTGAGCCGGGAGAGGGCGGGAAGGGGAAGCGTGGGGACCCCCGGCTGGGTGGGGAGCGCTGGCTGCATGCGAGGGGCGCCCTGGCAGCGCTGGGCCTGCCTTTCAGAACCGGGAGAAGTACCTGCTGCCCTTCCTGTCCCTGCAAATCATGGACTTCCTCCTGTGCCTGCTCACCCTGCTGGGCTCCTACATCGAGCTGCCCGCCTACCTCAAGTTGGCCTCCCGGAGCCGCCCTGTGAGTGCCCTGCCCTGTCCCTCCCCTGGCCTGGGAGATGGGAGGGGACTAGACACGGGCCCTGGGCTCAGGATGAAGGGGGTGGGAGCCCCCTCCCTAGTTGCTGTCCTTGAGCAAGCCTCTGAGCCCCTCCAAATTGCCCCAAGTTTTTTGTCTGTGACATGCAACTGTAATCACATCTCGTCAGCACGTCTTAGGAGAATTAAGGTGAGCACCCAGAAGATGCTGGCCCTGCGACATTTACACACAGGAGAGGGCACATTCCCTTTGAGTCCCCGGCCCCAGTCTGGTCCCACCTTTGGAGCTAAGTTGAAGAAAGGAAAGGAAAGATGGTCCCAGCCAGTGACAAGCACCCCCATGCATGAGGCTGCTGCCAATCAGGGATGCCATCCCCCAAAAGTTGCTTTTCACAAGTCCCCTGACTGCTGTCCTTGAAGAGACCGAGGTGCTGTACTGTGTAAGCGCCTTGGCTGGGGAGTCAGGAGACCCTGGTTCTAGTCCCAGCCACCCGCCCTCGCTGTGAACACCCGGCATCTGCTCCTCTGCGTGCACAGGGACTGCAGAGGCACTGAGGTCTCTGGCTGAGACAGCCTCTCAAGCGAGGGCCTGCTATGTGCCCCACGGGAGCTGGGCCTTTCACTGCTGGTCTTTATTCTTCCTCCTCACCTTTGTCCTCTGAAGGGCCCCTCCAAGGTCCCGCTGATGACCCTACAGCTGGTGGACTTCTGCCTGAGCGTCCTGACCCTCTGCAGCTCCTACATGGAAGTGCCCACCTATCTCAACTTCAAGGCCATGAACCACATGGTGAGTCTGGGGCCGGGGTCCACACCCCGGTGTGGCCTGTGGGCTGGGGGTGGGTGCACCAGCCTGGGCAGGGGTCTGGAAGGTGGCGGCCACGTCTGCTGCTGTGGGTTTGCCCTCCTATCAGATGGGGCCGATGGTAGCACCTGCTTCCTAAGGCTGTCGTGTCCACTGACCAAGGTCATTGGTGTGCCATGCTCTGCGCCCACGTGTGTGGGGAGTGGGCTTGTTATTCCTGGACGTGTGGTGCTGTTAGAACCCCTTACGGCCAGCGGTGTTGACGGGGCCCCTGCATCTGTTGCAGAATTACCTGCCCAGCCAGGACAACATGACGCATAACCAGTTCATCAAGATGATGATCATCTTTTCCATCGCCTTCATCACCGTCCTCGTCCTGAAGGTGAGTGGCCCCTGTGCAGGGGTGGCTGAGGCCGTGCCGTGGCCCGGGCCCACCCACCCCAGACAGTTAGAAAGCAGGGACGTGTGTCCTTCACTGCGCCTGCCCTGCCGTTAGCGCCTTTCTCCAGCCTGCCCGGGCCGGCTCCTCTGACTTGACTTGGGATCCTGGGGACAGCCCGTTAGAGGGCGTGGATCTTCGAAGACCACCTGTCATCCGGTGTCAGGGTCTGACGAGTGACCCAGAGGGAAGCTGCTCCGTCTGGAATCAGTTTCAGACTGACCTGGGTTTGCATCCCACCCGCACCCTTGCCAGCCGCACGGTTGGTGTTCAGCAGGTCACTTCTCTCTGGGCCTCGGGTCTCACCCGTATCAGGGGTGTGATGAGTCTTGCTTTACCCGTGTTACAGTGTCATGTGATTCAGGCACCAAAATATAGATGGGATCTGCGGTCATATTAATGGAGATTTGGTCATGAGAAGGAGGGAGGGGAGTGGCCTTCGTCTCTGGGGTGGTCAGGCCCAGAGGAGAGGGTTCAGCTTCCGGTCCCAGGCCTGAGAGATGGTGACACATTGGAGTGTGTTTGTGGTGGTACAGCCAGCGGAGTGAACTTCCTGCCACTGTAGGAAGTCAAGGACACCAGTAGCCGCTGGGAGCTGCCCTGTGGAGCGAGCTGTGGCTCCCGCGGGCACCTGTCCCAGGCCTACGGGGTGGTGGGAAGGGGGTCGGTGAGCACAGCCTGACCTGGGCCTCTTTCCAGGTCTACATGTTCAAGTGTGTGTGGAGATGCTACAGGTTCATAAAGTGCATGAACTCGGCCGAGGACAAGAGCAACTCCAAGGAGCTGGAGAAGGTGAGCTTGACCTAGGGTCGGATCCCAGCTCTGCCACTCACTCCCTGTGCCATGTGGGTCAAGTCTTTTCCCTCTCCAGGCCTCAGTTTATCCACTTGTAAGATGAGGGTTGGACCAGAAGAACGATGATCTCCCTTTGAGCTCTGATAGTCTAGATTCCATTCATTCACTTGGTATTTACCGCCTCTCACTCTCTGTTAACCTCATATCCAGTCCCGGGGCTGTGAGATTAGGGGCGTGTACAGTCTAGACTGAACCCAGACACAGACATGCGATTACAACTTGGCATGATGCACAGGGACAGTGAGCACAGAGGAAGTACCTGGCCTCATCTGGGGGATCAGGGAAGGCTTCCTGGAGGAGGTGCACTTGGCCTAATCTTGCAGAGTCAATGGGTCTGAGATAGTTGGGAAGGGGGAGGAGGCTTTCCAACCAGAGAAGGTGCACTTAGAAGCAGCTGAACGGAGAAGTGATGGAAAAAGTGCAACTGGTTTAAATTACTGGTGCTTCACTTTCTTCATCTGTAAAGTGGGACTAGGCAGGACATTTTTGGTTGCAAGTGGCAAAAACCTAACTCAATCTGACTTAAATAACAAAAGGAATTTACTAGCTCACAGAACTTCAAAGTCCAATGTAGGGCTGCCTCAGGCCTGGTTGAGTCCTGGCATCAGGATGTGATCTCATTCTCTTACCTCTTCACTTTGCTTTCCTCAGTGCCGGCTTAGTTTTCAGACAGCCTTTCCCTCTTGGTGGCAAAAGGGCTGCCAAACCCCACAGACTGACATTGCACCTTCTCAGTAGCCTCAATGGGAAAAAAAAGTCCCAGGATTATGTCTCATTGGACCAGCTTGGGTCACATGCTTATCCCTAAACCAATGACTGTAGCCAGGGGGATGAAATTCTACTTCGGTGGCCAAGCCCCACTACATATCCAGCCACTGGATCTGAGGGACGGGACCAGTTCTTCTGAAGGCACGCGAACTGAGCATGTTTTCCCAAGGAGAATGGTGCACTGTTGCCAAGGCAAGGGGACCTTGAGGTGCTGAATGGGCAAAGGCAAGCGTGTCCACTACAGGAACAGATCCTGCACCTGTCTCAGGCAGGCGGTGTCTAGCACGCAGCAAGTACCCAAGACATGCTAGTCATTACCGTCATCATCATTTTGCCAGACGTAGGGGTTTAGGTCCTTGGACCCCAGGTTGGAATTGCAGGTCTTCTTGCCGATACTCAGCCCTCATCTCTGTCTCTTGCAGGTGGTCCTGCCGTCCTACGAGGAAGCTCTATCTCTGCCATCCAAGGCTCCGGAGGGGGGCCCACCACCACCCCCATACTCAGAGGTGTGACCTTCTCCAGGCCCCAGCCCTAGTGCTGGGAGGGGCAGAGCTGCTTCATAATCCGCATCTTTGCTTTGGTGGCCTCTGTGGCCTGGGTGGACCGCCCTGGCTGACTTCAGGACAATCTGCTGTGTCTCCCTCGCTGGCCTGCTCCCCCTGCAGGGCCTGTGGGATGCTCACAACTGGGTCAGCCCTTTAGGGCTGAATCACTTCTTGGGTCTCTCAAACATTCAGTCCACAAATGCTTGGACTGCTTCGATCAGCTCCAACACTTATTTAGATGATTGGTCATTCTAAATTCAGTGAATTTCTTAAACGACTATCAACTTGATCAGTTCCACCAAGAAACTGACAAGTCGAAAACTCACCTGTCAGTTCAGTAAAATAATTTGGTCCATTGCATGGGTTTGTAACAGTTCACACAGCGATTTCGTCATCATCCATGAGCCAGCCCCTAAATATGCACACAGATACATATATTTATAATCAATCTCTTCAAATAGCTTGCTTAAGCAATTATCAATTAGCCAACCATAAGTCATTTGGAACAACAACAAATAGAATAGTGATCAAATTCAATTAAACAATCAAGTTAGCTCCCAAGTCATTTAATTCAAATTAATCCCACAACTGGCTGCCCGCCCTGGTCAATTTGGCGCCTCTGCGTGGCTGAGTAATTGTTAACGCAAATGAACATTCAGTTAAACGGTTGTCGAACTGTCATTCGACAATCAGCTGCAGGTAGTGACAGTACTTTCAATCATACAACAGGCCCTTCAAACACACAACCGTCTGGCCGCGGATTGCCACCGCCAGCCGTCAAACGCTTGCTGATCCAGTCCCTCTGTGGTCACATAGCCGTGGACGCTGTGAGGTCACCTCCGTCCCCGTCACCTTACTAACCAGTTGTCAGTCCATTCTGCAGGCCAGGCCAGGCCACCAACTGCCATCAAGTCAGTCATAGGGGAGTCAGTTCTGCACAAAGCTTGTGGCCAAGCAGAAGTTCAGCCCTGCAGTCAGGCACGTCCGTTTGTTGGGCTAAACCCAGAGGTTACAAAACGGCAACAGGCAACCCCTGTGGGCGCAGACCCTGCGACAGGCCGTGGTGGTGGTGGCGGTCACGAGGGTTTGGCCCGATCACCCCCTACTGCCTGCTTCCCTGTGGCCGGGCTCCTGAGGGAGCTGACCCAGAAGTGGGGCCAGGGCTGTGGGGGCAGGTGCCTGGGGTCCGTGGGGGCACAGAGGGAGAGGCTGTGCAGGAGACTCTGCGCTGACACCCCTTTGTGTAATTGCTTTGTGTTTCAATAAAGTAGCAACAAGCTTCTCTCTGGCGGTTGTGTTTCCTGAGATACGGTGTAGGAGGAGGGCCGGGCCCCTGCCTTCTGCACCCATCGCCCCCAGCCCGAACGCACGCGTACACGCACACACACACGCCTGTTGGTTCTCTCTAAAAGCTCCCATGGGCCATGCCCAGCTCGTGAGTGTGACTCAGATCATGAGTCACAGTCCATGATTAAGTGCCTTGATGTCTCCCAAGGCAGGTGTGAACTACACCCACTTGGAGAGTCCCCACTGAGAGCTGGGTCCTGCCCTGGGCACCAGGGATGACCTCATGGGTTCCATGTGCCTCCAATTAGCTGCAGTCTTGGGGAGGGGACAGATCCATAAACAGTTATAATGGCCCATGGCCAACACCACAATAGGGAAAGGCCGGGGGATCTCAGACTTGGCCTGGGGCTCAGAGAAGGCTTCTTGAAGGAGGTGTCACCAAGCTGAGTCTGAAGCAGGAAGCAACAGTAAGCAAAGTGGTGGGAAGAATGTTCTAGGCCTAAGTTTGCAGGATGTGCAAGGGCTCCAGAGTGGTGGGGGGAGGAGCCGCGGGAAGTGGCTCAGCGTAGCTGCAGGTGGCGGGTGGAGCAGAGGCAGCTGGCCAGGTGCTTGGCCTGGGTCAGGAAGAGCGTTGCATGCAGCAGGGCTCAGGCTGCAAGCTCACGCTGGCTAACCTCAGTGAGGAAGGGCGTTTAGGGGAAGAAGATGATTGCAAGTAACAGAAAGCTTAGTGAACCAAGTTTATTATAAAAGAAAAGGTGGTCATGATATTTCTTGGCTCTCATATAAATAAAATATCCAGGGATTTTTGGCTTCAGGCATGGCTGGATCCAGAACTCAAACTCTTTAGTAACTCTCTTTCTCTTTCTCCATCTCTTACTTGTTCTGCCCTGGGGGCTGCGGAGCTGCTGACGCCTGCCTGCGGGATGTCAATGGAGCGAGCCAGGGCAGTTTGGGTTGGGATCCGCCACCAATTCCAAAAGAGACCTTGTAGAGCCTTGAGGGTCATGCCAATGAGCATGGACTGATCCTGGGACAGGTGACTTTGGAGAGTTTGGGGAAAGGGAGTTACAGGGTCAGGTTTGGGTTTTAGGAGGGAAGAGACCAAATTCAGGGACCCCTAAGAAAGCTGGTGAGGTCGTCCTTTGGGGAAACAGGGAAGGAGATGGGTTGGAGAGGCGCTGTCAGCCTCTCGTGGGGATGGCAGATTTCTTCACGGATTTTGTCTGCTCGTTATTAGACCCCCAAGCAATTGATAAAGTGTGACTCTAACAGAGAGGGAAAGTGAGCTCCCATTCACATGAGGGAATTGTGGCCCAGAGACATCAAGTTACTTTCCTGAGGCCACACAGCACTCAGAGATTAGACCAAGTGCCTTTTTCCCCATATTCCAAGTAAAGGCTGCTGAGAGGTGCTGGGGCCCCAGTCTGTGTGAGCTGTTGCTCCTTGTGAAAACCCATGTGAAGAGGCCCCCTGACGAGTCCCCACCGAGTGTGGATTGGGAGCAGAGGTCATGGGAGTAGGGGGATTGACCTTGTCCCCAGCCTTGCATCCTACCAAGAGGGGACCAAAGGAGCATGGCTGTGTGTCTTAAGGGCCAGAAGACCCTGAACTTGCTGATGTGACTACCCTGTTGGTCCTCCTTCCCCGCACCCCCCCCCCCCGGCCCAGAGCTTAGGAACAGGCTGAGATGCATAGTGGGATTGTGCCCTGTGGCCAGGCAGCTGGGAGGGGGCCGCCCTGAAGAACAGGAAATAGCTGGGTTTGGGGACGTCCGAGTGGCCGGCCAAGCCAAGTGAGCCCAAGATCGCCTGGCCAGCCCTCGCCGGGGCCCTATCAATGCCCCGTTTGAGGCTCATACAGGGGTCCTTTGACAGGCTGGGATGGTTTGGACGCACTGAGAAGGACTGTTTGAGCTACATGTCCGGAAAGGAGCCGGCCCAGGGAGGAGGGGCTGCTCCAGGCTGGGCAGGTGAGGGCGGATGTGACTGTCTCTTGGGGGGAAAGGGGAGTTGGTAAAATTAAACCCAGCTTGCCTAGCAGGGAAACCTCAGGTTTCTCCGGGGCTGTGATGGCAGTAGGAAGGGTCCCCACAACTGAGTGGGCCCTTCAGCGTGTGGGCTCCGTGAATCTCCCAGCAGCCTCACGCGGCAGGTGCTGCGCCGCCGTCATTCCTGAGGTTGAGGGAGGGGAAGGCGTCTGCCCAAGGTCATGCACCGGTCAAGCGCAGGGCTGGGCTCCAGTGAGCCTGGCTGGACCTGAGCTTGTCCCTCTTGTCCTTTCTGGCCCACCTCATCTTTCCTCTTGGGACCCTTCACCTCGCGAGGCCCTCATGTCACTCCCACTCCAGGCTCCGAGCCCTCAGGAGGGCTCTGGCGTATCAGGGAGGCGTCAGGGGCAGCAGGAAGCTTTGGATGTTGCAGGTGACTGGAGCTGGTCACAGAGTGGTAGGCTCTTGGACCAGAAGGGACCTCGGGTCTGCTGGTCCCACCCCTTCTAGGCACAGCCTCCTGCTTGGGCTCGTACCCCCACCGATGGGGAGCTCCTTCCTGTCAAGACCACCCCCTCCCTCCATTCTGGGGTTGCTGCATCAACTAGCAAGTACGTCCTGCTACTGTTTTAAAAAATGGGTTCTTGCTCTCTGGTCTTAACTCCTGGCTTTGAGAGCTCCAAAGGACACGTCTACTCCCCATACCCATGGTGGCCTCTTGAGGATGTGACAGTGGCCATCCCAAGCCCCCAGCCTGCTCCTGCACAGAGCATCTTGCCGTGGTACCCACCCTCACCGCCGCCCCGCACTCCCTGTACACACACACGCACACACAAGTTCTTTGGCTTTTAGTTATGTGACATGGATTTGGGATCCCTGACAGGGTCTTCATTCATTCACTCATTCCAGAATATTCCCAGAGGCCTACTCTGTGCCTGGTCCTGGA
>CAUYRT010015498.1:0-90136 GCA_963574885.1 Lepilemur ruficaudatus | reverse complement strand
GGGAGGCTGAGGCAGGTGGATTGCTCAAGGTCAGGAGTTCGAAACCAGCCTGAGCAAGAGCAAGACCCCGTCTCTACTAAAAATAGAAAGAAATTAATTGGCCAACTAAAAATATATATAGAAAAAATTAGCTGGGCATGGTGGAACATGCCTGTATGTAGTCTCAGCTACTTGGGAGGCTGAGGCAGGAGGATCACTTGAGCCCAGGAGTTTGAGGTTGCTGTGAGCTGGGCTGACACCACTGCACTCTAGCCTGGGCAACAGAGTGAGACTCTGTCTCAAAAATAAATAAATAAATAAATAAATAGTACTTTAAAATGTTTTATTCATAAATTACACAAGATAAGGAAATGGAACATAGTATCATTAACAGAAATATTCAATATTATATATACAGCTATTTATTAAATTTTGATTTCAGATTAATTTTCCTGCTTAGATTTAAAGACCCACCACTGGTGTCAACTAATGACTAATGCTATCCAGACACTATTAACAGCAATTACATTCTCTTCAGATTGACTCTAAGTTACTGTGACATGGAAAATGAATTTTGGGAGTGCTATATAAAAATTAAGAAGTTCATTATTTAAAAGACTTCTCAAAATATGGGTATCATATTTTTACCTAAATACTCTAAGAATTAATAAACTAGTAAAAATGTTAAACAATAGCTTTCTTCTGACAGTTTATGAGTCAGTACAAAATAATGTAAAAAGGTCTCTTAAAACATAGTCCTAGTATCAGCTTAAAAATACTATTAGTTTAAGGAATACAAAAAAGTACACAGAAATCTGCATTCAGCATAGTAAAGATTAATATTGGTCCCACGTAGTTATTTTTAAAAGGAATGATATTGACAAATGTGTTTGGTAAATGAAGTAAAGCTACACAGAATTCTTAACCCACATCAGAGGCAAATCTAAGCAGTACTGGTGTCCCATCTAATCAGTTTCTTAATTTCATGACTAAATAGGATTCTTTATGTGACTTGGATGGGATTCTGAATTTAATAGGTTCTACCTTTTTGTCAACTAGAAAAGTTTTCTGTAAGGTTTTCCTTTCTACGTTACATATACTTGAGATTTTCAATACCAAGAAAATACATCCATAAAAAGGGAGCGATGTCACTGTGTAGTGCCCAAGCCTACTTTTGCTAAATTATGTTAACTGAGCTGAGGGGATTTTCCCAGTTCCTTTTGCCCAAAGACCTCAATCACAGGGCAAGAGAAAATTCAGGAGGAATCTCCAAAACATCAGTGTGATTTACAAATTTCTGACTAAGAATCAAAAAGAACTCAATGAAGCACTTTCTTGTTTAATATTAATAGCAGAAAAGTAGAAATTTAACTGTCCCCCAGAATGAGACAGCAATTAAATCAACTATATCTACACACACCAATATTTTAAAAACATATAAAGTGAAAAAAGTTCTGAAAGTATACATAAAGTAGAATAATCTACTTATATAAGAATTTCAAAACCTACAAAATAATATACATCACTTATGGATATATACTCATAAAATAAACACATAAAACATGCATGATTAAATGAAACAAACCAACAATATAGCAGTGGTTACCAGTGGAGAAGCAAGGAAAATGTGAATAAGAGCTTGAGGTTTTAGTTCTATATCTTACATTCCTTATTAAAAAAAATGTGGCAAATGTTAAATATCAACATAATCCTAGTAGTAGATATATATACATTTACACTATTAGGTACTTTGCCATAGGTTTGCAATATTTTACAATAGAAAATAAAGCCATGAGCTAAGAAAAACATTAACTTATGGTACTTAACACTACAACATCATTTGAAAGATAACACACTATTAAAGAAAGTTTAAAAGACAAAGCATCCTTTATTCATTAACTTTTTAATTGTTATTAATCAGTTTAATCAAATCCAAGTTTTTTCTCAAACTTCAATAGACTATTTCAATGAAGTCATGCTAAATCTTTAAGCGATGTCTTAAGAGCTCTTTCAGTAATTTCAACTGGTTTCAAAGTCCTTCAACTTTTTTATCTTCTATAGCTATGAAATTACTCCCCCTGCAAGAATATTCTAACAGTGTTTACTCTTGACATTTACATCTATTTTTTTCTTCATAAACTATCAAAAGAGGGATTTCAGCACTCTTTCTTACTAGGATAAACCCAAATGAGTATTTTTCCTAATAAGAATAGAGATTCTCAGCACCTAGACTAGTTTCTTTACTATAAATAATCACATTCCTTAAGAAAAATCTAGTAGTTGCAAACTAGGGTTACCAAAGAAGAAGGGTTACTAAAATGAACTAATAAGCACTTTTATGTGCCAGGAAATCTAAGCATTTTACATGGACTGTCTCATGTAATCCTCGTAATAACTTTGTGAGGTAGGTACAGTCAGTTCTGCTCCAACGCTTGTTTTGAAAATGTGCATTTGTTCCAACTCAGTTGGTGTATTAGGGAACAATTTGGGCATAACGTGAACTTTGTACGCGATTTCTTCTGCAAGAAAAATAGGTGAAGGCAGGAAAATGTACCCAGCTGAAATGGGCTATGCGGAAATGCACAAAACATACACACCTCAAACATCTATCTCAGATATTAACATCTACAACTGTTATGGGCTATACTCATCCACATTAAGACATACAACTTTTCATTTAATTCCAGATTAACCCTCCTACCACTTCACTCACAAAAATCACCTTTTCTTTTTTTTTAACAAACAAAGCTCAAGTCTGTCTCAAAACAGAGTTGTATTCATTTCAGTATTTATGTATTTGTTAAACGTTTAAACATGCATAAAACTGTGCTCCTATTTTTATTAGGTTCTCTTTTTAAAAATATGTCACCGATATAGTTTTTGAGTGTTGTGTCTCCAGTTCCATTTTCATAATAATTCCTATGGTTTTTATTGTGCCCTTTAGTATAACATGATTTTTAGGAACATATGTTGCATGACAGCAAAACTGACTATATTATTATAATTCCCACTTTGCAGATGAGGAAACTAAGTCATGGACAGGTAATTTAATCTGTCCAAATTCATACAGTTAGTAAGTGGCACAAGAGGATGTGAAGCCAGACAGTCTAACTTTAGAACCTGCACTCTCAATCACTACCTGCCTCCCAGTAATTGACATCAAATAGTTCCATGATAGTCACCACACACAGTTAATTAAAAACTTTTCCAAATACAAACTTCCATCTCAAAGAGCCCAGAATTAGAAAATTTCAACTTATTCAAAAGTTCACCTAAAGAATCTTCAATATAATGTAAGAGAGATTAACAACAACAAAAACCCAATATGAAGCAGCTTTATAATTCTATACCATGAAGGAAAAATATTTAAATGTTAAAGAATATATAATATTCAAAGTAGACAAGATGTTAATTTTTCAGATATTGCATTTTTCAGTTCCAGAACTTTCATTTGATTCTTTTTTAGTTTCTGTTTCCCTGCTGGTATTTTTTTTTTCTTTTTCAAAATATTATAGGAGGTACAAAATGTTTTTGTTTACATGTGTCAACTTTGTTATGCTTGAGTCAGGGTTATACGTGTGCCCATCACCTAGATAGGGTTGACTGTACCCGTCAGGCAGGTTTTCATCCATCCGCTTCTCCCCCTTCTTCCTGGCTTGATTTCCACTGAGTTTTACTTCCCTCTGTGCACAGGTGTGCTCATCAGTTAGTTTCAATTTAATAGCGAGTACATGTGGTATTTGTTTTTCCATCCTTTAGATACTCCACTTAGCATAATGGTCTCCAGTTCCATATCAATTGTTGTAAAAGGACTTAATTCATCCTTCTTCATGGCTGAGTAGTATTCCACAGTATATACATATCACATTTTCTTAAACCACTCATGAATGGATGGGCACTTGGGTTGATTCCACATCTTTGCCATTGTGAATTGTGCTGCAATAAACATTTGAGGGAAGGTGTCTTTTTGATAAAACGACTTTTCTTTTGGGTAAATACCCAGTAGTGGGATTACTGTATCAAATGGTAGGTCGACTTTTAGTTCTTTGAGGAATCTCCACACTGTTTTCCATAGAGGTTATACTAATTTGCAGTTCTACCAACAGTGTATAAGTGTTCCTTTCTTTCTGCATCCACGCCAGTATCTACTGTTTTTGGACTTTTTAATAAAAGCCATTCTAACTGGGGTAAGGTAATATCTCATTGTGGTTTTAATTTCCATTTCCCTGATAATTAATGATGTTGAGCATTTTTTCATGTTTACTGGCCATTCATCTATTTCTTTTGAAATGCTTCTGTTCATGTTTTTTGCCCACTTTTTAATGGGGTTGTTTTTCCCTTGCTGATTTGCTTGCGTTCTTTGTAGATTCTGGTAATTAGCTCTCTTTCTGATGTATACATGCAAACATTTTCTCCCATTCTGTAGGTTGTCTGTCTGCTCTGTTGATTATTTCCTTGGCTATGCAAAAACTTTTTAATTTAATTAAGTTCCACTTATTTATTGTTGTTCTTGCTGTGATTGCCACTGGGTCAGCCTCCCAAGTAGCGGGGATTCCAGGTATGCACCAACCACCAAACCAAGCTAATTTCCTGCAGGCATTTCTTATCTTTTCATTCATTGTGAGTGCATTTTCCTTTATATTATTAACCACATTTATAACAGTTGCTTCAAAATGCCCGTAAATTCCATCTGGGACATCTTGGGGCTGGTTTCTGTTGATGCTTTTTTTCCATGAAAATTACATTTCCTGGTCTTTATTTTTATTGAGGTTAAAAAAACATAAGTTTTACCATTTTAACCATTTCTAAAATTTAGTGGGATCAAGTACATTAACAGTATAGTACAACAACTGCCACCATCCATCTCCCGGATTTTTTTGCCTTTCAAACTGAAACTATAACCATTATACAATAATTACCCATCCTGGTTCTATTTAGGCTGAGTAATTCTGAATTGTATCTTGGAAATGATGAATATTATATTATAGAGACCCTGGACATTGTTATAGTCTCTGAATGAATAGTCTCTCAATGTTATTGTTATAGTCTCTGAATGTGTGATTCAAAATCTAGCCAGGAACAGAGTTATTCACAGATTTTGAGGCTTCCCCACTCTGGCTCTCTCCTTTCTAGAATTTTTCCTTATTTTTCTAAAGTTCATAATTTTCCTGAACTCTGTCCTCTACTTCCTCAAGCCTGAAGGACTTTGGCTTTCCTTTTGGAGCTTTAGCTGCTGTGCATGGCGTGAACTGCAGCCCATCCTCAGGATAAAAGCCATAAAAATGAAGAAAATCACTCTCTGCCACTCCCTTCTTCCAAGTATCAATTCCCCTCCAGAATCCATCTTGCTTTTCTTTACTCTTCTGAGTCTTTAGACAGTTGTTCGTTTTTTTGAGAATTTCCACAGTTTGTTTTTCATGGGAGGGTCAGTCTAGTACATACTGAAAGTGGACTATTAACTCATTTTAAAATTCTTTTAAATTCTTTTTTATATCAGGTCAAAACATTTTGAGGTAGTATAGAAGTTTATTATTCAGTTATCCTTTAAGCATACAAATAAAATGTGCTAAATCTTATAAAAATCAACTGAGCATTCCCTATAACTAAATAAGGAATTCAATAAATATTCTGGAAATGTTCACTGAGGTATCTAAACCACAGAGAATTTAGGTCCACAAATAAGTATTAGGACTCCATGGCAAACCAGCCCCTGAACACTGTGGCCTACTCTCCTTATAGTTCAGTTTTAAAGATGATAAAATAAATATGTAACAAAAATAAGGAGATGAGAGGTCAAAGAAAGTTTTATAAAGGATAAGACTCTTGACTAAGGGCTTATAAGAAGTGGTTTACTACACAGAACAAGGAAAGAGGAGAGCAGAGGATCAGAGTCATAAAACAGGTTGGTGTTTTTTTAGGAAACTTTTAAAGGCAAGTCTGGAATGGTAGATACTATGGTCTGAATGTTAGTGTCCCTAATCACTAATGTGATGATATTGGGAAACAGAGCCTTTGGGAGGCGATTAGGTCATGAGGGCAGTCTTTATGATGAGAGCTAGTTTATCCCTTCTACCATGTGAAGACACAGTGAGAAGGCACCATCTATGAATGAGAAAGTGAGCGCTTACCAGACACCAAACCTACAGGCACCTCGATCTTGAACTTCCCAGCCTTCAGAACTGTGAGAAATAAATTTCAGTTGTTTATAGGCTTCCTAGTATATGGCATTTAGTTATAGCAGCCCAAATGGACTAAGATATTTGGCAATTTGAGGACATGGAGTGGTTTGTTTGCTCTACTAAATAGTATGTACTTTGTCCTATAGGTGAAAGGAAACCTTTTAAAACTTTTTAAGACTGGACTCAGTGGCTCATGCCTGTAATCCTAGCACTTTGGAGGCTGAGATGGGAAGATTGTTTGAGGCCTGGAGTTTGAGACCAGCCTGGGTAACATAGCAAGACTCTGTCTCTAAAAATTTTTTGAAAATCAGCCAGGCATGGTGGCATGTGCCTGTAATCCCAGCTACTTGGGAGGCTATGACAAGAGGATCGCTTGAGCCCAGGAGTTTGAGGTTACAGTGAGCTATGATCATGCAACTAAAACTCCTGGGCAACAGAGACTCTATGTCTTTTAAAAACTATACACACACACACACATACACACACACATATATCTTAATGATTATTAGGAAAGTAATACAAAAATAATATGTTAATCAAGACTCAACAAAACCAAATACAGGTTCTGTCTTTGGCCCTTTTCTTTGTAGCTAATGAGTAAATAACTAATGAGTACAGTACTCTTTATTTAGAAATTGTAGATTATGTTTCATATCTTTTTATCCAGTGAATTTGAAGACAACATAGTTTGTACTCATACTTTTTCTCTTAAACTATATTATTAAAAGAAGTTGTTGAGCTCAGCTTCTGAAGTGTTCTATTGTATATTTTAGAATGATATTTCTAGATAATCACAGTAGGTTTTACCATTCCCTGGTGAAAACATGGTGATTTTTAAAAGAAATACCACAAATTTCTACAAAGTTCATTGCTTTTAAATGATTAAGTATAAAAATAGATGAGTAAGGTGTCCTGTAGAATTGTACTGTGTCCTTCAATACTTCTCAAAAAGAGGAGATTGAGAGAATTAATAAATGAAAATTAGCATTAAAGAATGGTTTTAAGCAACATCAACTTGATAGTATTTTTTAAATTGTGTGGTTCATAACTCACTGGACATGAGGAGACTAAAATGATTGGCTTTGGCCAAAATGTAAAAACTTCAGATTTTCAGTAACTCCTTTGGAATTCCACTGTATCTCAATAAATCTAGTATAGCACTTACCACATACTCTTTCATTTTTTATCTACTTTTCTGCCCTACTAGACTAGAACGTCACCTTCTTGTACTACTACTATCTAACGTGGAACCTGAAACAAATAGGCACCTAGTAATTGTTGAATGGATAGACTAATGCAGAAACAGACCTCAGCAGCTTGATCAAAGTGAAGAGGAAAGTACATGTCTGATAGGTTGACTAAGGAATAGACTCTTACCTGTTTGGAGTTGGTTAGATACAATTTTGCTGCCAGATTTAAAATCTGCAGTTTTACCAGATCATCTTCACTAGTGAAGCTTTTAGCCATCTTCCTTAAAACATCAGGGGCAATTTTAGGAACTCGTTCACAGTTCTCCCCAATTAGCCAAAGAATACTTGCTCTAGCCACAGGAACCTAATATTAGAAGCAGATTACATAGTTAGAAATAAGATAATCATACTCTCCTTAATATTAACATAGAAAAGGTAATAAATAATTCTAAAGGTTTTATATCTAAGAATTTATCGAAAAATAAATACACAGAAAATCTCATTACAACTGATTTCAAAGATAACTCCATAGAAAAGATTCAGAGAGTAAAAACCATTGGTCTAGAATCTAGATTCTGTTAGAGACTGGCAAATTCTTAGAGCAAGTCTGGCCAACCATGACACTGTGCTTCTGTATTGTCTGTTGCTGCTTTTGTGCTCTGATGGCAGAACTGAGTAGTTACAATGAAGACCTTAAGGTCCTCAAAGCCAAAAATATTGACTAGTAATTTATAGGAAAAGTTTGCTCTCCCCTGCTTTAGAGAGAGCAACAGTTTTCACACCTCGATGCCCATAAAAATAATCTAGGGTTCTTAGTAAAAAGGCAGGTTTCTGGTTACCAGCTTCAAGACAGATTGCTGGGCCACAAAAATATATTTTAAGAAGCACCACAAGCGATTCCTGAGGAAGTTGGTTCACAAACCACATTTGAGAACCCATGGATAACACATCCAAAAAGGAATACATCCATTGAAGACTATGATTCCAAATCAAAACTATTCTTGCCCTCTATGTGTATTTGTATCTACAGCACTGAAAATATACCAAACTGACAAGAGCATCCATGTCTGCTTATAAAATCATGAATCTTAGTCTACTATTTCGTCAACAAAAGAAATAAGGATAAGATAAACTTGTCCAATGTTGCATTTTGGCATTATATATTTTTTAAAAAGTACATTTCAATATAATTTATTTTCTTAAAAGTCACTGCTTTGCTACAAATTGGAAACTTTCCATCAGTACCATTAAGACCAACATTTCAGAGTATGCAAATTAGTTCTATTACTATTTGCTTATTTGTAGCCTCCCCTATTCCAAAAGGAATTTGAGAGAGTATGTAAATTAGTTTCTGTGAACATTTTCACCTGGCATAGAAAATTTGCTTTTCATAATAAATGAAAAGGCTGATAGCTATCATTAAAAGGTAGCATCACAAGAAAAGATAACACTTATTATGAAGTCCTCTTACAATTTCTCAAATAAAATCCTAATATTTTCATAGTTTCATAGCTATACATAGTATGTCTATTAAAGAAAAAAGGGAGAATAAGGACCTTTCCATAGCTAAAATTTTATCTCAATATTTCCCATCTCAAATTCCTTCAAAACACCCATTTTATGAAATAACATAAAAATATCAAGACATCTCTAAATTGGGTTTTTCACCAGAATCAGAATAATCAAAAAAGCTTTAAAATAAAAAAGTATACAATTTTGAACATTATAACAGCATCATCTTAAAATTAGTGTTTAGCATAAGTTTAGTCAGAAGAAATCAGTATACTTAGGCAATAAAAAAAGGTCTAAGAGCTATTACAAATCTATTCATGCAGTGTGATAAAATTGATACCCTTACTATATACTGATTTCTGGAAAGAGGTTATTTCTAATGTTCCAAAGGTTACACTGCATTAAGACCTTACTCTCAATTTATTATTTTAAATTGGGCTAAAGAATAGTAATTGAGTGGTGCATTAAATTTTCCAGTATAGAGCAATTCAAGTTGCCTGCCATAATGAAAGGTACTTCTAAATAAGAATATATGGGCAACTTCAGATTTCAGTAATGCTAGATTTATTTTTCTTAAACATTTTATTATATATTGCTAGTATAAAAATTAGAATTCAATGACATATCACAATTTATTACCCCATCTGAAGTAATTTTCTTCTGGTAACACTCCTTTGCAATTAAAAAGACAATCCCAAAAAGAAATAAGGTTTTAAGAGATTGTTTATATTCATGAATATACTAAGATTAAAATAAAAATATTTGAATACTCTAAAATTCATAATGCATACATTTAAAATATAACTCTTTGAAAAAATTAAAAATCAATAAATTGTGATGCTCACAATGAATATCTCAAGGTGGCGGTGGTGGTAAGGATAAAATTCGGAGTTTTCTAGAACTAAGCTAATAAAATTCCCAAGGAAACATTTTAAAAACTTAAAAAACTTAACAAAAAATAACATAATATAAATATATTGATACTCAACTCTTGGTGATGGCATTTTATTAACAAGCTTAGGCAACTGACAAAGTCAGTATTTTTGTGCACTTAACTAGAATCAGAATCCTAAGATTTTCAGATTCTAGCACTCCTTCTCTCTCCCAATTAAGCTAACAGGGCTCTCATTTACACCACTGATACTATGAACCCATGACTACTACTTTCAAAGATTGGAAGCAAGTAAAAAAACTGCAAGTAAGAAAATTAGTAACTTTAAAGTTATTGGTTTTTTCAACCACAAAATACAACAGGAACATTGAACTAAAACCAAGTTAATGATACTCATCCCCCGCTACACACACACAGACATGCACATATAGTCACACATATAACATTTTCATTATGAACCTCTGCTTTTCAATATTCTCAAAGACAAACTGGATTGTAAATGACTTTGCATGATTCTTTATTCTAAAGCCCTGAGCAAGTGATTAAGTACACTTTTCAAACCTTCTACTAGCAGGCAGTTTTGACTGCCATTTTAACCCATTAACGTGCCTGCAAAAACAAATGACTCCTAGCCCACCACAGCAGTTATAGAAAGACATCTAGAACGATTTTACAGACCATTCTGTAAACAGTTCAATTTAAATGCTATTGTGTTTCAAAACCAGCCCACTGCACACTGCAATAATCTAGAGTAAATCTTACAAAAACATCAATTTTATTTACTTAAATTTGTCAAAGGCAAAACCAGTAGACAGAGAAGCAAACTGCATACCAACAGCAAATCAGATTCAATATTCTGTATCTGGACACAATATGCACTAAAATTTAAGCCTGAATTACATTAGGGTGGCAGGACAACGGTGGATAACTTGTGAAATGGTAGGTGTCCAGTGACGCACCTGGGCAAGGAGTACGTAAAGTGCTATTTCAATATTACTCAGTAGTCTTTACAGAACAACACCCTTCAATTGTTCTTTTACAATATGAAATCCCCACTTGTTCCATAAAACATTATGTAATATCTTATTAGAGCAATCCTCAGGTAGTACACATCTTATTCTGGAAGGACTTTACTCCAAAACTGGTATTTACCACAAATGAAAGACACTCCAAAGGATAAAATATTCACAACCAGAGTATGTAAGCTGACTATCCTATAGACATAAATCTATTCAATTTGAGTTCAAAAAGTAAAATAAATTTAAATTTTAGTTTTCATATTTTCAACGATATCACTTACTAAATCACCAATAAAATCAAAGCTTTGAATACAATAAAATCTATGTTCTCTTACCATGTGGTAGGCACTATTTTTGAGAACTTTACATATTTTCTTAGCCAATCATCACCAAAGCCCTATGAAGTAAGTTAAGCTCCACCACTATCTGCCCTTGAAATATGAGGAAACTATTAATAGAATAACAAAGTGGTTAAGAATCTTGCCCACATCTCACAGGTTGTCAGTGCTGGAACCAGAACTCAAGTCTGTGTCCAGAATTCACATTGCACCATTTGGGCAGAGACAAATGAGTAAGGTAAGCTAGGAAGAACACCAGCCAGCAAGCCAATAAGACGGGTTCCGGTCTCAGATTGACTGTGTATATCATGGAGGCAAATAACTTTAACTGAATGGGCCTCATTTACTTAATCAAATTAAGGATTATTCTTTTGTCGCCCATTCTTCTGCCACATTGTGCAATAGCTGCCTTAATGCCTCTTGTTGTTTCCCCAACAGCCAGACTTTTCAGGGCAGGTCTAAGACATGCTCTTGCCTATTCCTGCACCCATGCATGGTAGGGCATTTCCCTGCTTCCTTTCACCTCATTTTATGAACAGGTAAAGTTGCCAAAGTGGGAAGAGGTCTCAGTATCACTTCTGTTCTCCCTTCTCCCAGAAGGTAGATGGGCCCAGGCTTCTGCCCTGCTAAAGTGGTTTATGTACCAGGGGAAAATATGCTCAATACCGTCCTCTTATCCTTTGACACCAGTCAGACTGGACTTCCCTAAAACTGTGGTGGTTTAAGATACCATCCCTGGGTGTGAGGGTGAAATAGGTAGAGATTCAAGAGAACAGAGGTCTCATCCAAGGCTCCTATTTTAAGGCTCACCTTTTAGAATTATATTTGCCTGCATTTAGGAGTTACCAGGTGCTTGGTCAGATCAATAAAGCCCTGCTTTTGTTTCCATGCGGCTTTTGATCTTACGTGAATAACTAGCTTTCTTGACTGTTTAGAACAGAGAGAGATTCTGGGAACTCAATCACGCCTCTTTCCTAACTTTGAAGCAGCTTACATCTGCTATATCCCTCACCACCTTCTTCTGGGATAACTTGTGCCTTCAATCCCTGACCATTTTTAGGGTTCTGCACACCAAACTGTCTTGCTTCTTGTTCCCTTGTCCCACTGTAAGCACTTCAGCTTTCTCAAATATGTTAGATGAGTAGTAACAACTCATTATCAGCTTTTCATCCTCCCAAAGTTCAAATTTGTGCTAAAGAATTCCATGTATGGTTGGGTGTGGTGGCTCACACCTGTAATCCTAGCACTCTGGGAGGCCGAAGTGGGAGGATCACTTAAGGTCAGGAGTTCGAGAACAGCCTGAGCAAGAGTGAGATCCTGTTTCTACTAAAAATAGGAAGAAATTAGCTGGACAACTAAAAATATATACAAAAAATTACCCGGGCATGGTGGCACATGCCTGTAGAACCAGCTACTGGGGAAGCTGAGGCATTAGGATCACTTGAGCCCAGGAGTTTGAGGTTGCTGTGAGCTAGGCTGAGGCCACGGCACTCTAGCCCAGGCAACAAGAGTGAGACTCTATCTCAAAAAAAAAAAAAAAAAAAAAGAATTGCATGTTGCTTTCTTGTAGTTATTTTAATCTCTTCTATTATTGCATTCCAGTTTTACCTACTTTTGATACCTCTCTTTGCCTGACTGTAATTAGGGCAAGTTTTCCATTTTATTTTCTTTCCAAAGGACCAGATTTAACATGTATTAATTCCTACTTTTTTGTCTGGTATTCTATTTTACAAAACCAACTTTGATCCCTCTTCTTAGGTTTTTATGATTTGTTTTATTGTTCTTTTTCAAATTCTTTAGAACAAATACCAAGCCCTTCTATTTTTGATCTCTATACTTTAAAAATGCTAGCTGGGTGTAGTGTTCCCAGCTGAGATGAGAAGATTGCTTGAGCCCAGGAGTTTGAGGCTGCAGTGAGCTATGATCATGACACTGCACTCCAACTTAGGCGACAGAGCTGGACTCTTAAATCAAAAAAAAAAAGAAAAAGGAAAAAGCTCACATTTATAACTTTAGCCATATCCTACACATTTTGAAATAAAACATGTTCTTTTTCTAGGTTTTACGGAAAGTTAGTATTTATTCTTAAAAATTTTTCTTTGATCTAAAAGTAAATTTCTTTAGAACTAGCCTGGTACCCTTTTAAATTATTTAAATCTAACTTTATTACTTATGGTCAAAGAATGTAAACTCTTTAAGTTTTCCTTAAGCACAAATACATTCTTGATTTTTTTGAAAATGTACAATGGAAACATCCCTAAAAGTGGGTATATCTGTTCAAGGAACATAAGGTTTTTGTTATATTTACTAAGTCAGTTTTTATTCTGTTGCTTATTTTCTCTGTCTTTACTTATATCTGTCTACTAGGAACATGTAATATGAAAGCAGTATATTGAAGTCACCACCATAAATGTATTTTATCAATTTCTCCTCACATTTCAAATAGATTTTTCCTTTACATATTTATTTGGCTGCCATATTTTTTGTGTAAATAAGTTTATGCTTATTAGTTTCTTTGTAAATTAGCCTTTTTCATTTTAAAATGTTCCCTTTTATCTTACTAAACGCTTTTAGTTAACTCTAAATCTGACTTTCTTATTCATATTTGCTTAATATCTCCTCCCCTTATCTTATTTTCAGCCTTTATCACTTAAGGTGTTCTACTTACTAATGGCCTGTAGCTAGCTCATTTTTCATTTCAGTTTCAAAGTCTGTCTTTCAAGGAGAGAACTCAGTCCATTTATATTTAAGGTGGGACACATTTGATGTTCTTTCTTCCATCTTACTTTCATTTCTAAAAATTTATTATTTATTTTACATTTCTATTTTTTTCTGGTTTGGTAAAGTTTCTATTTGTTCCTTTTTTCCCCTTTGTGAATTTGGAATTCCCACCATACTTCTATATTCTGTTAATTGTTATCTTCTGACAAAAACAGAAACCAAAAAATAATAAGCTTTGCTATATAGGTTTGTAAAAAAAGTATTTACTTGGCTAATAGGCCAACAATTATTGTGGAGAAAGTTGATGCAATCAAAAATATCCTCTACCCCCACACAGAGATACAGTCAAATGGAACAAATTTTTCTTCCAGGAAAGTCTGAGGTTTGCCTGATGTAGGTCTCATATACACTGTCACAGGTTTACAGATAGGTAGCTACACTCCCCTGAAGTCCTAACATTTCTTGTAACTGTCCCATCCTTTCTAAACAGGACTCAAACAAGTTTATTAGCATAAATTTTAACTAAATTTTACACAAGAAGTTTGGGAATACAGAATTTCATATTCCTATTTCCGTCTTACAATCGAGACACATACTTCTCTACCATTACTTGTAAACAAGATATCATCTATTTCCCCCACAAAAACCCACTGTTTTTGCCCTAAGATATCCATTTTCACCTTGCTGCTTTTTTAACACAAGATGAAAATATAATAATTTCACTGCCTCCACTCTCTTCCTCCCGTGAGACCTTCAAAATCCCTCTGTTCCGACCTCCATCTCACCCTATCCTTAGGTTTTCATATTATTTAACACTTTTAGTTCTAGATTATTACAATTTTCTTCATATTATGTTCCTTTCTTTTTTAAGAGTTCTCATTTAGCACTTTTGTTAGACATTCTTAGTCATTGACATAGACATTCTTAGACTAAGAATAGACATTCTTAGTCTATTGTTACACACTTACCTGTCAGTATAAAATATGCCTATAATACTCATGTATCTCTATTCTTTGTCTTCCCACATCTAGAGTTCTTTGTGTTCACATTCATTAGTTATTGGTTAGAAAAGTGGTTCTTACTGGGGGCTGTATCACTTCCATAGGCGGTATCTAAATATGTGTAGGAATATTTGTGGTTGTTACAATCACTAAAGATATTACTGAAATTTGATGCGTGGAGGATAGGGATGCTAGATGTCCATCTCAGTGGACTTGAGGAAAAAAGTTTACCCTCTCATTTTCCATCAACAGATTATTGACAAATAATGTAAAACATCTGTTCTACATTGGGGCAGACACAGACCATGTCAATCTAATTCCCAATTTGTCAGTGACTTGGGGGAAGCAAAAGGAAATGACAATAATAAAATCCTGACCAGGTAAGCAAATAGGCATGTGAACTGAATACAGAAAAGAGATGACTCCATAAATTTACAAAATTATTTGCCTATTAAAAATAAAAAAAAAAATATTTAAAAGATAGATTATAAATGGAAATGAGATAGAATGTACTGGTTAAGAAAGCAGACCTGTGTGACCTCTTGGAGCCTCAGTTTTCTCATATGTAAAACGGGAATACTAATAGAACCTACCTTGCAGGGTTGTTATTATAATTAATGAGTAATATTTTTAAGATGCTTAGAATAGTGCCTGGCAAATGATACGCACTATAGGAGTTATGTTAAATAAGTAAGGAAAATATAAAAGGGGCAATAAGAAAGCTTACAAAATTTAAACTTTATCACAGTTTGTCTTCTTCGAAAACATTCAATATAACCTTGATAACAGGTTACACTAAGCTCTAAGTGCTTCACATGCTTTGACTCATTTATTTCTCACCACAGAGCTGCAAGGTTTTTAGTACTACTACTCTATTTTAAGAATGCAAAAACTGGAGGGTGGAGAAGTCAATTAACTTGCTTAAGTTCACAAAGCTACTTAAAAGGTAGAGCCTAAATTTGAATCAAAGTCATCTGGCTTTCAAATCACTTTCTTAACCCCTCTATCTTTCATATGTAATCTTTATGGAAAGTCCTGGTTTTGATTATCAGAATCAATAATAACAGTAGATATGTGCTGGGCATAGTGGCTCACGAGTGTAATCCTAGATCTTTAGGAGACCAAGGCAGGAGAATCACTTGAGGCCAGCAGTTTGAAACCAACCTAAGCAACATGGCAAGACCCCATGTCACTACAACAAGAAAAAAAAAAAAAATTAGCCAGGCATGGTGGCGAATTCCTATAGCCCCAGCTACTCGGGAGGCTGAAGTAGGAGGGTAACTTGAGCCCAGGAATTTGAGGTTGCAGTGAGCTATGATGACATCACTGTACTCCAGCCTGGGTGACAGAGTGAGACTCTGTTTCTTAAAAAAAAAAAAAGGAGCAGATATGAAGACAAAGTAACTGTCCAGTGAGACATGGAAGCTCAGAAGCTGAGTGACTTCTGTGAGTCTTATCATTCCTAGCTGTAAGACAAATGTATAACTGCCCAGCAAGCTTTAATAACAACCTAAAGGAAAGAAAATTTTGCCACCAGAGATATTTAAAATTGGTCTTAACTGATGGACTCCAAACCTTGTGATCTATTGCCTTTGACTACACAAATATTATCCCTCTGAAGAGACTCAAAGTATAGATTACCCCTTCTTCAAAGAAAAATAATACACTCCTCCCTAAACTACAATTATATTTGTTATAGAACACTAGTTGGCAAAACTTTAAACAACCCTCAAAGGACAGGCATAGCAAAAGGCAAACAAAATGGAGTAGAAATTGTTGCAGAGTTTGAAGAAAAACCAGGGAAATGCGGAATCACGGAAGTCATGAGGAGAGAACACTTCAAAAGGAAGAAGTGATTAGTGAAAGCAGATGTTAACAAAAGATCAAGGAAGATATAGACAGAAAAGTATCCACCAGATTTATTAAGAAGAAGATAGCAATCTTGGAAAAGGCATAATTAATGAAGTGCTGGGGAGTCAAAATCAGACCAGGATGGGTTGAGGACCGAATCTGAAGTAAGGGAACAAAATTCTTTTCAGGTAATTTTTTCAAAAACTTCAGTTTTAAAGGGAAGAAGAGCCTGAAGACATAGCAGCAAACATGCGGCGCTCCAATGTGCCAGTCAATGTTCTTCGAGTATTATATATATAAATGTAATATTTACAGCAAAAATGTAATACAGGTCCTTTTACTATCATCATTTTACAAATGGGAAAGTGAAATATAGAGATTTTAATGTAAAGACTCAGAGTGATAAGTGGTGGAGTCCAGACTAATACTTGTTGTTTGATTTAATTTTTTTTTTACATAATTTCAGATTTACAGAAAAGTTGCAAAAAGAGTAAAAACAATTTCTGGATACCCTTCACCCAGATTCCCCAAATGTTAACATTTTGCTACATTTGTGTTAGCTATCTCTCTAGGTATACATACACATTTTATTTTCTTAATCGATAAAACTGTAGATATGCCCTTATTCCCCAAAATACTTTAGTGTAAACTTCCTTAAAAAAGGAATGCCCTTACCCAATCACAGTAAAACAATTGTAAAATCAGGAAACTAAATAATGAACCAATACTATTACCTAATCTATACATTTTATTGAGATTTTGCTAATTGTTCCTATAATATCCTCTATAGAAAATGAAAAGACAAAATTACGTGAGGCATAGTATTGTCACGGTCTTTTTGTCTCCTTTAATCTGAAAAAGTAATTGAGTTTTCCTTTGCATTTCATGACATTGACATTTATAAAAACAGTACAGTTATTTTGTATGATACCCTCAATTTGGGGTTATCTCATGTTTCCTAATGATTAGATTCAAGTCATTCGCTTTGGAAAGGAATGTAATAGCCCTCATGCTGACTGAGTTCTTTTCAGTATATCATATCAGAAGGCATATGATCCCATTAATGGCAATGTTAACTATGCTCATTTGGTTAAGATAGTATTTGCCAGGTTTCCCTAGTATAAGTCACTATTTTAACCTTCAGAATTAGAAAGTATCTTAAGAGGATATACTTTGAGATTGTGCAAACACTCTGTTACTCAAATTTTCACCCACCAGTTTTTAGTATTTGTTAATAATTCTTGCTTGAATCAATTATCATTGTGCTAGTTGGCAAACAGTGATGTTCTAATTCCATCACTCCTTCTACATTTACTAGTTGTTTCTGAATTGTAAGGAACAGCTTCCCTTTCTCCCCTATTCAATCATTTATTTATTCATTCCGATGTAGACTTAGAGATTCTTACCCTATGCCAATGGGTTATAATCCTTTTACTATCATTAATTTTTTTGCTTAAATTGGCCAGTTGGCAGCCCCTTCAAGATGGCTCTTGGGTCCTTTTGTCATGTCTATATCACTCTGTGAGCACTTTCCTGCTTTTGTTTGGCCCAACAGGATGTTCCAGGCTCATCTTGTTCTTTCTTTACCCTAGCTCTAAAATCAGCCATTTCTCTAAAGAATCCTGGTTCCTTTAAGTGAAGAATAGTATTTAAAAATGAAGATCTACCCACAGAAAGGAATGAAGTACTATATTCTACAACATGCATGCACCTTGAAAACATGCTAAGTGAAAGAAGCCAGGAAGAAAAGGCCCCATATTATTGTCCAGAATAGGCATATCTACAGAGATAAAAAGTAGATTAGCAGTGGCCAGGGCACAGAGCAAAGGGAGGCTGTGCAGTTTCACTATGGGACTTCTTTTAGGGGTGATAAAAATGTTCTGCAATTACATAGTGATGATAATTTCACAAGCTGATGAGTATACCAAAACCCAACAAATTATACACTTCAAAAGGGTGAATTTTATGGTATAAAATTATATCTCAATTAAAAAGAGGAGATCTAGATACAAGGTGTACTCACTGGTACTGGGTTATTATTGTTTCCACGCCCTCTCAAAGGACAGCACAGGGAAATAGATACTTGTATTTTCATTTACACATTCATATGTGACACATAAATGTGTATATATACTCATACAACACCTAGCTATCTATATTAAAAGCCCATGAAGCTCACACTGCTGTCTCCAATTCCAATCTAACACAGCAAGTCTCATTCTATCCTTGCCCCTTTTCAGATCTGTAATCACCCTCTTACAACAGCACAAAATCTTAGACCACAATTTGAATCCAGTTCATTTCTCCTAACCACCACATACTGAATAAAATTCATTAGAATTCAGCAAACATCTCTTAATTGATACTCACAGTGATATTGTCCAAGAGTTTGGCCATATGTTTAATAATTTCACCATGTTGTACAGGTTGCATTTGAAGTAATTTCTTTATAACAACCACACTTTCAGCAACAACTATTTCTGAAAAAGAGATTATTCATATTAAGTATGTGTAATTCAATTCAAATACAATATGCTTGCTAAAATGTAAAGGCAAATTAGCAAAACAGTCTACGTGTCTTAAAAGACCGGATGAAAAGTATAACGATGAGTGTGCTCCCAAATTTTGGGGGTGAACACCTGTCTTAAGTAGAAGAGAACCTCTGTTGATGTCTCCTAGTTTCTGTTATTCATTTCTAATCTCTGCTTCTTTAGATCAGGAAAGCAGCAGAGGTTGAATTATACCGCTCACCATAGTGTTCTGTGTCTTTGGCTTTTAACCAGAGCTCTCAAATATTGCTCTTTGATGCTTACCAATTATATAGTGGTAATCAAATATCTACAATCTAAACAACATTTCCCCTATTCTATAGAAAACAGCAACCTCAAAAAATTTCCTTAAGTGGTATGTCCAGAAAAGTGAGTAGTCAAGATGAGTAGCAGCAGGAAAGATGTTACTGTAGAAATAGCATAGAAGAATGGGACTTGCAAGCTAGACTGTCTCTATTTGTCCCATGAGTTCACTCTTTCTTTCTCTCCCTAGCTCTGTGCCCTCATACGTCCACCTGTAGACTACATCAACCAGGCTCCCCTGCCCCTGGCTTCTAGCGGCAATAGGAAGCACCAGCAGGAGATCTGGGAAGAGAGGAGAAAATATTTATTATCCTGAATCCCTCCCCTGCCAGCCTCCTAACTATCACATGCAGTCCTCTACCGAAGATATCAGTTCCTGTGAGTGGCTCTCTCCTGCAGGGTCTGGTAACTGTGCCTCCTCCTTGTGCCCCTTCTCTTGAATCCTGGGTATGGTAAGGGCTTCCCACTGTTGCTAGCCTGTTAGCCCCAGGGTGCTACATCATACCTTGTTAGTTTCCCTTAATCCTGCTCACACTGTATAAACAGTTCCTTCATAAAATTTTCTTCAATCCCCCTTTTAAGTGTGCCATCTCTTTCTTGCTAGGGCCTTAATTAATACAGTAACTGCTATTACAAGTGGATAGGAAGCAAATCCTCAAATCGGAATTATGGGATTATCATACTAAAGTGGCTAATCACTGGTCCAGTTACTTTTGGGTGGCACCAGTAGAGAAATGTAATATAACTAGTCTGAGAACCTGACCTTATGGAATAAATCTTATATAAACTATTATAAATGCTACCAACGCAAACAAAATAAATCAACATTGCCTTTACTTATTATTTTGACATTTTTTTATTAATAGGTCTTCATAGATATTAGAGATTCCCTAGTATATACTAAAAAGGTTTATTTTAATATTATACTGGAAATACCGTGATTTGTGTCCTGTTACTTTCTCTGAAATATATTTTATCTTGCTCTCCTTAAGAATATAAACAAAATTTATCATTCTAACCATTATTAAATGTATGTATTTCAAATTGTACAACTTCCTCCATGGGAATGAAAAATTAACTAATAGTTAACTAACATTAATGCTTTAATTTACAAAATGTCATATTTCATTTTCTTCTCACAATAACAAAAGGTAGATAACCTATTATTATCATTTTAAAAATGAAGAGAGATGCACTGGAATTATGACTTTGTCCAGAATTCAAACTCAGAACCAGGATGTACCATTCTACCTTGTTCTATATTATTATGAACAGGTATTACTTCTAAAAAGACCACTTCTTTGTGCTATGAGAAAGACAAAGGTAAATCAGAATGAGACCCTGCCCTCATTGAGCTTACACTCTAGTAGAAAAAAATAAAATGGTTATGTAATTACTAGCAAAGTAATATATGGTAAGTATAGTTTTACAGAATTCATAGTATAAAAATCAGTATTTTAAAAATACGTTATTAGAAAACTAGCCTAAGGAAAAAATGTTGCATTATTTTAATTATCCATAATACACAGGCAGGATTGGCTACAGTTGAAATATGTATTTGGAATATTATATATCCTTTGGAGCTATATTAGTTTCATATTGTTGCTGTCACAGATTACTACAAATGGAGCAGCTTAAAATGACACAAATTTATCATCTTACAGTTCTGAAGTCAGAAGTCTAACAGTTCTTCTGGGGCTAAAATCAAGCTGTCAACAGGGCTTCGTTCCCTCTGGAGGTTCTAGGGGAGGAAAATCTGTTCCTTGCCTCTTCCAGTTTCTAAAGGTTGCCCACCCTCCTTGTTTCAAGTCTCCCTCCTGACAATCACATCACTCTGACCTCTGTTTCTGACATCTTCTGACTTTCCTGCCTCCCTCTTTCTCTTATAAAGGCACTTTAGATAACATTGGGCCCATTCGAATAATCTCCTCATCTCTAAAACCTTAACTTAATCACATCTGCAAAGGCCCTTTTGCCATATAAGGTAACATATTCACAGGTTGGGGGCATTAGGATCTAGGAACCTTTGAGAGGCCATTATTCTACCTACCACAGGTTCCTTCTCATTCCCTTCAAGGAATTCCACACTACTTTTCCTTTATGCTATTTTTTGGTTTCCAAAGCCCTCAGCACTGTGGTGTTACCCCACCAGAAGCACAAAATAATCCTACGTGCTAGACCTGTCCTAGCTTCCTCCTTGTCCTCAACTAAACTTAATGGACCTAACTCTAAGAAATAGAGTCTACTATTACACACATTTTACAAATGAGAAATCAGGTAGATTAGGTAATTTACTCAAGATAACATGAACATTCAAAAATAGATAATCTAGTTCTACATGTAAGCAAATAGCTGGCAACAGAGTAGGTGGACAGTATATGAGAAGTCTATAGTATGCTTGTTTTATATTACTATCTCTTTCCATTAGACTATGAGCTCCATAAAGGCAAGAATCTTTTATAAGCTAAATGAGTACTATATTAACGTATTCAACATTTATTAAATATCTCAACTAATTCAAGTCCTCAGTAAATGCTTATTGGATTATTAAAAAAATAAACAAAAGAAGTTCTTCCACCCCTAATCCTTTCAGTTTACAGTAGATGGCAGTACGGTTATTCAGGCAAGCAAATTTTGCTAATATGTTACCTAAAATAAATTACCTTAGGCAATTAAATTATCCTAAGTCAACTGAAATGCAGATTTCTCCTACTAAATATCCTTAAGAAATCTGTTTATCAAATTAACCTTAGAGAGTGACAATGGACTATTTTAGTGCAAGCTTTGAGTCTGTTTAGAAAAGTCCTCAACAACATACACATACACAAAACTATAGATCTAAGAGAAATAGATTAAACATATATAAAAAACACTTGAGCCTAAATGCTGTCTCTGAAGTTTAAAGATACATTATCTAAAGAGATGATGGGGCATCAATTTCACTATAAAATCAAAGAATCACAGATTCTTAAAAGTCACAAAAAATCTTGCAGATTTTAAGGAGACTAAGGCTACATTCATAGTATTTATTTCTAAAAGTAGATCTTTTAATAGGAAGAAGGGGCTCTATTGTTAAAGTTAAAAATACTATAAAATGTTCTTTTATGTTATTGATTTTAATATAGTCTCCTTATTTGTTCTATCTCTTAATTTTATTAAGCCAGATTTCCACACTACAAAAAAATGTAGCTTATATGATAAAGAGATAATTAATTGGGTACTATAGGTTAATGATGATTATACAACCAGAACCTGGACAATGCAATTTACCTTTGTTAATATTCAAACTGCAGGGGAAAAAAATCCATGGCTATAAAGAGTTTTGATTTACCAAAAACAAAAGCCTAAACATTAAAATATCAGATTTTAAATTAGTAAATCTTCCTACTTTTTGCAAGTGATTACATATCATATTAATCTTCCGGTATATAATTATAAAACAATTTATTCTTCCCTTGAAAGTGCTAGAGGGGTAGGACATTCATCTTTTAAATCAAAGTGAATAAAAATATTTTTTGACAAGTTAAATTAATGTGTTATATAAAGCTGAAGCTTTAAAATCCACAGCTTGAAATTTTCATGTCAGAAAAAAAGAGTCAAAAAATAAAATTGAGAAGACTTCATTCAATATGTTTTGTATTTGAAAGAACTAATCAGTGTTCTAACTAATTTCTGCTGGGGTTTTTTTTTTTTTGTATGCTACTAAATTGTAAAGAACAATTACTCTGGTAAACTTTGGTTCATAATCTTTAATGTTCTGGAATTATTTTCCCAAGGAGCATATTTTATTTGGTCATATAGAAAGTCATTAATAAAGATACAGGAAAATAAACAACATGGTTTTACAGTCACATTTTAAAGTGTGACACAGAAACAGAGACAAAAATATTAGTCATTGTTGAAAACAGGAATAGATAAAATGGATGACATTTATCATTCTATATCTCCCGTCTGTTACTTTGTACAGACAAAAAAAATTTTTTAAACTAGGTCCTTGATAATTTTTGTTGGCATTTATTTGAAATTTTAATACTACATGTAGACAAATGTTCTATTGTAATATCTTTAGTTTACAGGTACAAGTTTAAAGTTTTCTGTTCACAACAAAAATCAGTGTTATTTAGGAATAAATTTTCTTTCAATTTTTTTCATCAGGAGTAATCTCAACAATGTTACTGTTTTCTAAAGAGATCTACATGTGGGAAAAGATAATTAGGGATAATAAGATTATTGTCATGAAAAGTTATTTTTCAAATAAAATATTAAAAATAATCAAATTTGTTATGTTTCACCTCATGGCTGCTATGCCATATGTTCCTGTATCTAGACATGACACAAGTATATATTTAAAATTCCACTAATAATTTCAATGATTTAACATAGAAAATTATGGTTTTTCAAAAAAATTTCATTTTAATCAAATATACAATTATAACAAGTATTCTAAATAAATTATTTTAAAAGTAAAAGTTGAATTGTTTTTCTTTCTCTAAATGGCCCCATTAATTCTAAAGCCATACCTATAGAAATAGCTGACACTTTGCCACAAAACAATATAAAACCTAGATTACATATTTTACTGTATATTACCTAGTTTTACCAAACACTTAGATATCATTTGGCTTAAAATATGAAGCTGTACCAAATTGATGGCTTTTGAATCTAGGTAATCTTTAATACAAAATTGTTAGACGAATTTCTGGGGGAAAAAAACATTGAAGATACACAGTTAACATAATTTTTGATCTAGCCACTTCTCCATGTTATAAAGTCATTTGCCTGCTTTTAGCACCCTCTGCAGGTGAACCAATATTATGCATAACTTATATGTCATTTAAAAGCAGTAAAATAGAACCTTTGTGGAAAGGGTACAATGAAGGTGGTTAAACTGTCAAGAAGTAAAACAAACAAATTAAACTTTCTTAGTTCTGTTGAGGCAAAACAATGTTAGTTAATAATTTACTTAAAAAAAACAGAATGTGTGCATTTATGTTCAAGGATAAAATGCTACTTACTGTGACTATACTGATGACACATAGGAAAAATTAAAATGCAAAGTTAAAAAAGGTTACAACTTACAAATAATATCAAAAATATTCAAATTACAAATCACTTGAAAATAAAATGAAACTGTGAGCTTACCATCCCTGTTGGACAGCAGACAGACCAGGCCACTGAGGCATGTATCAGTGACTTCTGAGATATTGGTTGCACATCTGCCTATGGTCTGAATAGTAGCTGCAGCAAATTGTTTATCCTGGCTTTTCACATAGGTCTAGAAAACATTAGTTCAATTAGTTTACACATTGGTATTATGAAGTGAACCAAAAACCCTATTATATTAAGCTTTGTCAACATATAAGAATTCCAGAATACATAATCTTCTTGTAAGCACAATAGGAGGCCCAACTGATGACTTAGATTAATTTAGTTTTGGTTTTTTACTTAAAGAATGTGCCTATAGAAGAGGCACATTTTCAAGCCAGGCTCATTCACCTGTGGCCACAGTGGCTTGAGACTCCAAAACAGATAGTAGGGAGCAGTCACCCAAAGACAGCAATTAGTTTAAGTGCAAGGTTGAAAGAAATGATGAGAACTCTCTCTTTGGAGGTTTCAGTTCATTTAACCAGCAGCATCTGTGAATCTATGAAAAAAAAGGGTCACTTTTTCAGAGACCACTAACTCTAAAAACTGGGAGAAAAGGAATAAGACCAGTATGCTATTCACAAACATTCTGTTTTCAAGATGGTATCACAATGGTTGCAAAACCGTAACAATAGCCACAATGAGCAGCACTTCGATAAAGACTATAAATACTCAAGTTTACAACAAAATATCATACTTTTGAAATAGGTTTTCTTTAAAAGTATACTTTTAAAAACACTTTAAATAGCATGTTTATACAAACTTAAAAATAAAAAATCACTGATTAACAATTAGATGTTAAAAAGTATTTACAAAATTTATAATGGTCCTAAGAGAATTTCACTTTGGTTAGAACTTTCCCAATTTAAAAAGTAAGCTTTCATTGTTAACAGAAACAAATGTACTTTTAATATGTATATTTATATTTTATATCATATTATATATACATAGGATTTAAAATTCCATGTTCAACTGAAATTTTTTTAAAAGACTCCCAACCTCGAATGAGAAATACACAATTTAAAATTAACACTATGGTTACCTAAAATACAAAAAAGATATACATTTAAATGGTGTCTAAATGATAAGTGGGGGAGAGAATCTAAGAACAGCTAAAAAATAAAAAAGACAAATTTAGTAAGAATGGGACCAAGGTGATTAAATATGAGGAAATAAACAAATTAAACTTTCCTAGTTCCATGAAGGTAAGACCAACTGTATTTAAAACTGTTCCCAAATAGATCACCCAATTTCCTCAATTAAAAAAAAATTTATGAATCTTCAGAAAAATTCCCTATTTTACTCAAAAAGTTATTAAAAGCAAACTGTGTTTAACTATGAACATAACACATAAACAGAAATAAAGTACAAATTTAGACAATGATAAAAATGAACACATGAAGAAAGAATATGTTTAAAAGTTTGACTAAAAAATGGACCTTATTAAATACCCTGATCTTAAATAAAACAACTAGATCACAAATATTCTGAAACAGATCTAGTGTGTAACCTCTATACAACCAAACACTTCCTTAAGATTAGCTAAGAATTGACACAAGCAGAAAACAGACGGCGAGAAGACACCCATAGAGATTTCACAGGACAACAGAAAAAGGGACGAGAGCAAACATGAAGACCAAAACTCAAAGATTAATAAATAAATAAAATATAAGAATGAAGTAAAAATCAAATTCAGCAATGATCTATAGCTAATAAGATTATTGGATAAGAACTTAAGATACTACATTTTCTGGCATATAAATATGAGTGGGTCTCCAAGACACCTTAATTTTGTAAGGAATTTTTCTAGAAAAACATACAGTATGAGAAAGTAATCCAGTTATG
The DNA here is from genome assembly GCA_963574885.1 of Lepilemur ruficaudatus. Lineage (NCBI taxonomy): Eukaryota > Metazoa > Chordata > Mammalia > Primates > Lepilemuridae > Lepilemur > Lepilemur ruficaudatus. Next base: position 63,612 of record CAUYRT010015498.1, on the reverse strand, counting down.
AAAATATAAATCATGGACATGCCATAATATTCTACTATTCCTCAAAAAACTTTAAAACCACATAGCTAAAAAGAAATATAGGGTCTATATAGCTAAAAAGAAATTTAATATGGGCTTATAGAAGAATTATGGCAACAAAATAAATCTGTAAAAATCAGGCGTTGATAAAAACTCTGTGACTAGTGTGCAGCATGTGGAGTATTTTTGTTAAGAAACTGCTGGTGGGAATAAAACTCATACTACTGACATAAAGTTTTCTATTGCTGTGCTCCACCACTAAGGTTTCAGAGATGACCCTTCCATCATAAAAGGCATAATGTCCATCAAATAATTTTTGAATAGCATTTTTTTGGGAAATAAGCTAAGAAGCATCTCATCCATAAGCACGTATGATTTAAAAATACAAAAAAGAAAAAAAAACAAAATAAAAACAGCAATTAAAAAAATCATAGTGGGACACTTATGAACTAAATGTTTTTGAGTTGTACATGAGGCTAAAATTGTATAGTGTCTAAACTAGTGATAGGTCAATCAAACAGGGACAACCAGGTAAGAAATGAAGCCATTTTCACGGGTGCAGAGTACAGAAAGTACTACAGATGATGACAACACAAAAAGATGACCTCCTTTCCAAAAACGAAATTTCAAACAAAGTTATAAACCAAAGTCCTTCAAATTCTATGAAAACATGGAAGGAAATACTCCATTTCCTTTAAGTTATAAATTTGTAGTTAATGCTTATTCTTAAAAATTTATCAATTTCTTAGTTGTCACTCTTGTCCAAAATGACTGTTTTATTTACATAATTATGTATTTCTAGATTGGGAAAGATACAAATTTAACGTAAGAATTGAACATATGTTTTAGAAGTTATTTTATAATTAGCATTATATACATACCTGAAATTCTCGAAGAAGAGTTGATATGTTAGCTTCATTTGCCAGGTTTGTCAAAATTTCAAGCTATGGTAGAAAAAAGAGAAAGTAAAGATTTTAAAACATAAGTAAAAAGATAAACTTAATAAAGTCTAGGCATTTAATTGAAAGGTAATTTCTATTTTTAAAAAATCACACTGTCACCAATGTGGTGAGGCATTACACCCTTCAAGGTGAGCTTAGTCTCTCTTATGCCTATACAGAGACTAGACAGTCACTAGTTTTTAAAAAATAATTGGAAAAAGAGACTTCTACACCTTACTCACTGTTTGTCCCAACTTTATAATTTATATCTAATTAACTTAAACAATTTAAGCTAGTTTAACTTTTGTCTTTTGTTAGAAAAGTTAGAAAACAATTTGTCCTCCATCTAATACCTGTTTTCCAGATACCAGTTGTCTTGATTTGTTTTCCTACATTCTACCATCCCAAATACATTTTAATTCCCTCTTCTGGATTTATAGATATAAGAAATATATAATTACAAGTCACCTCCAACAAGCTTGCAAAAAAATTTTTTTTCTCATAAAAAATAGTCCATCTGAAGAAAAGCAAGAAAAAGAAAAAAGGAAGAGAACAGAGGAGACAAACAGAAAACAAGACGTGGACACATAAATATACTAATACTAATATGAATAATTACACTAAAATTAAACGATTTACACATTCCAATTAAAAGGCACAGATTGCAGAAGGAGTTCTTTATATATTCTGGGTACAAACCATTTATTCATATACATGTATTGGGAGCGTTTTCTCCCAGATTATGGCTTAACTTTTCATTTTATTCTGTTGACTATATTTTAACTTTCTGAACAACTTTTCAAAAACAACCTCAATCATACAAAAAGTTACATGCATAATAAAAGAACTGCGTTTTTTCTCTGAACGATCTGAGACTACAGTTGCCAATCTGATGCCATATCATCCCCAAACACTTCTGTGTATATTTCCTATAAAAAAGGACATGTTCTACAGACCACAGTACAACTAAGAAAATCAGGAAATTAACACTGATGCATTACTTCTGTGCAATTGTCACTATGCATTTAAGTTTCGTTAATTGTCTCAATAATGTATAACAGGATCCAGTTCAATTATCACATGTCATATTTAGTTTTCCCTTTCAGTCTGAAATAGTTTCTCAGTCTTTCTTTGGACTTTCATGACTCTGAGACTTTTGATGATTAGAAACCAGATTTTTTATAAAATATCCTTCAATTTGGGTGTGTCTTAGATTTTCTTAGGATTGAACTCAGTTTCCATGTGAATAACACATAATTCTAATATTTATTGAATAGTCCATCTTTTCCCTATTGGTTAGTAATGTCTCTTCTATTATACAGTAAATTTTCACATGTATGGGTATGTTTCTAGGCTTTCTATTCTATTCCATTTACTTCTCTTTCTAAATATCATACTGCTTTAATCATTATAGCTTTATACTCCTAACTCCACTCTACATCGTACTTATCTGCTCTGAAAACAACACTCTTTCATAATCCCTTGTGTCAGCATAAACTGTGCTTTTCACCTACTCCCAATCCTTCAACCTCCCAATCAACCTCCCAACAACAAAAAATTGACAATGTCATTCTTTCAAGATCCTTCCAAACATCATCTTTTCCAAATCTTTAAAGAACTTAGCCTCACCTTTCTATTTTGACAGCACTCAATTCAAATTGCTGTATCACTTAAAATACACATTGCTAAAATTATCTATTCACATGCTTGTCTCCTTCAGCGTAGGCAGCATGTCTTAACTTTATCAGAATGTAACACAGTAACTATTAATAGTACATAAGAATACAGATTACAAAGTATAAAGAAAAATCCTTAAATGTATCTGTTTTTAGAAAAGCAGGACTCCATTTTGCAGATGCTAGAAAGTTATAGTACTATCTCTGAAAAGTAAACATGTATTAAGAGCATCTGAAAAATGAAAACATACACACCTTCAGTGTCTTGATCATAGTTGGATCAGTTGACCTAACATAGAAACTCTTCAGATAAGGTTCAAACATGCCCTAAATTACAAAAAGAAATATATAAATACATTTATGGTATTAATATGTTCATTTGCCTCTTAAATTGTATGTCCTAATGTACATACCTTTCTTTGAATTGACATAGTTGCTATATTTTGTAGGACAATATACTGCACCTCCCTAGAAATTAAAAAGAGAACTTTCACTGGGTATATTTTCCAATGAAACATCTTTGAGTAAACAGTACAATAATGAAAAAGAATCAGCAGTAAGTTACATAATAAATTAGAAGTGATTTGTCATGAGAAAGAATTAAAACCTATTTTATAATAACGTGCTCCTAAATTATCAAGTCAATACTGCATATGCTTTGAACACATACAAGGAAGGTATTCTTAGAGTTAATAGGGTAAACATGACCACAGTGCTAATGTAAACTCTGACTGGAAGGCTCATTCTGTCACTCAATCCTACCCCGAGTGAAGACCAGATTTAAAAAGCAGTCACATGATATTTTTATTGATATTTTTATGTCCAAATATATAATAAATGAACTGAATCTGGTATAAGGTTTCATGTGAAAGACCCATTCCAGATCTTTCTGATATCCTTTGAACTAGTCATAGAACAGAAAAATTATTGAACCTACAAGAGAAAAGAATGACTAGATATAAAGACAGGGAGAATAGGAACACAAAGGAAATGTCACCTCACTTGTTACTAAGGAATGACAAAAGCTAGTCAAGGGCTAAAGGTGAGTGCTAAGTTCTAGTTAAGGGCAAAAATAAATATATACCTTTTTTTCCCACCCAGTTAGTGGAAGTGAGCACTCAATGAAAAAATGGAATTTTTAATTTAAAACAACTCATTATTGCAAAATATCTATAGCATGCTAAATAGCTGAAACAAAGTTATTCTTAAATACAGAAAACAAAAAATATCTGATCTCAAACTTGAAATCATGTTTCTCATGGGAATGTCATGGGAACTCAATACAACTGTTTTGAATTATTCACCTGAACCACTGAATTATAAGGAGGTAAAATTAAAAAGAAGGTGGCGTGCTTTCCTGCTTTCTATGTAAATATCTACAAAAAACTAAAAGAATATGTAATTCTTTAAAATGAATAGCTATTAAAAGTATAGCTCTCTTCACACATGTGCACAGAAGGAAGTATAACTCAATGGAAATCAAACAGGGGGAGGGGAGAAGAGGGGATGGGCAAAAACCTACCTAAGGGGTACAGTGAACACTATCTAGGTGACGGGCACACTTATAAAGCCTGACTCAAGCATTACAAAAGTGATCTACATAATCAAAAACATTTGTACCCCCATAATACTTTGAAATAAAAAATAGATATATAGCTTTTTTTTGAAGAGAAGAGTTTATTAATTTGCTAGCATATGAGGAGGTTGGCAGACTCCTGTCTCAAAAATACCAACGTTCTGTTTCTGTGTAACTCTTTTTAAAATAGAGCAAACTACAGTAATTGAGTAAGTCAATAGTTTTTCAGCAATTCCAGATTTACTAAAACTCCCAAACATCATTATTGTCACACCTAAAAATATCAAACACTAACCTACCAGTGACAGCATATACTCTATGCCACAAAATATTCTCAATCTCTTTGGGCTTAGGTTAAAAAATTTTCAATATTTATCATTAAGTTTGAGATAAATATTATAAATGCTTTTATACTGATTCCCTTAAGTATGAAATCTTATTGATAAAACATAGTCAGAGCTACTTATTAAATGCCTGAAAGATAGATATTTGTTCAAACATTACTTTTGAAGAAACAAAAAAGAAAAAACATACATGAAATATTGACTTACCTATTGCTACGAAGTAAACGCACTAGTGATTTAGAAATAATGCCAGTTTCAGATTTTGGTGCTATATGCCAATACAGCTGAGCAACTGCCATAACCACCTAAAAGATAAAGCATGAAAATAACAGGAACTAGGAACACTAGGGCATTCTACAGTTTCAAAATACATTATTAGATATTATTTCCTTTAACTCCTATAAAATTCCTGTGAAGTAAAATATGCTGTTTGTAGTGAGTTGAAGAAGTGCCCCCGCCCCCACCAAATTTTTGTCTATCCTCAGAATGTGTCTTATTTAGAAGATGGGTCTCTGTAGAAATGATTAAGGTAAGGACTGAAATGAGACCATGCTGGATTAGAATAGGCCCTACATTCAATGAGAGTGTCCTTATGAGAGACAGAAAAGGACACAAAAAGACACAAAGAAAAAGGCAATGTAAAAATGGAGGCAGAGATTAGAGTGATGAATCTATGAGCCAAGAAATGCCAAGAACTGCTAGCAACCACCAGAAGCTGGGAAAGAGATGCTTTCTCCCTCAGAGCCTCCAGAGCGAACCAACGCTGTTTACACTCTGAATTTGGACTTCTGATTTACTGAAATGTGAGAATAAATTTCTGTTGTTTTAATCCACCCAGTTTGTGGCAATCTGTATGACAGTGCTAGGAAACTAATACATCCTCAGAAAAGAAAATAGATGTTAAATGATTTACTCAAGATGTGACAGCCAGTATGCGGCAAAGCTCAACAAGACACTCCAAATTCCATGCTCCTCCTAGAACTGCTACTGCTCTGAGACTGGGAATTTTTAAGAATTCTAAGCGTGCCTTTGGAAATGAAGCCAGATACTTCAGGATAACAGTAAAAGTATGAAAGAAAGCTGAAAGAAAGAAAAATCAGCATATTTAAGTTGTAATTAAAGGAACTCCATTAAAACAATATATCTAAAGCAGCATTTGAAATGATCTTATTTTTCAAAATGCAGACCTTAAAAATAGTCTTTAGTTCAAAGCCATTACAAGAGTGATTAGAATTTCTTTGTCTCAAAATATGAGTACTGTGTTTCCCCTAAGTGCCTTTACACTTAGATTCGGAGTGACAACTGCAGAGACATAGCTATATAACTTACACAATCTTGTCTCTGGCTCAAAAGATATACTAATATTACTTTATTTCTGTTTGATCTATAAAATTCTAACAAATATTCAGCAGTTTTATGTATGCCTAAAGTATACAGCACTTAAGAGTGCTTGAGGTAAAGACAGTTTCTTCTGAAACTAAAAAACTGTATTTTAAAAATTACAGATTATAGGGTCCTAAATTTACCATTGTTTGGCATTTGTTGTATTTTTCTACAAGACTGATTATGCTTTTAGACACCAGTTGAGAATTTCTGGAGTGCAAGAATACATCAGTTCTTCACTTATGATCTACAAAATATGCTTTAATTATAGAATAAACTCTCCTAAATTTAAAATCTGACAAAGATAAAAGAATCCCAATTAATGACTGACCTAATACAAGGTGATCGTCATTTGTAAAAATATTAAAGCACACAGCTGGCTAATTAAGTATTTAGTATATGACAGAAAAGAAAATTGAAGCTTAATTTTAATGTATTTTATACATCATAATTAAATGCTATTCCATCACAAATAATAAGTCCAATCCTACTGGCAAGAAGATATACTGTACTTTCTATATATGTCAATGTTTTTAAAATTCTAGCTTCCACTTGGTATGTCTTCATTCTAATACATTAATGCATTCCAAAATTGAAAAGGACTAAACAATCTTCTTTTTCCTCAATATTTACAAATCCAACAGTTTAAAGTTTCTTCTAAACTCAAAATTTGAAATGTATAGGCTAATTTATAAAAGCCAAAAGGAAAGCTCCCAAAACTCCAAAATCCAAAAACACTAAAAATATACAGCCCCAAAGGTCTTCTACAGTTACATCATGTATGTTCATAATAAAGTACAAACTATATTCACTTTTCTATTCTTAAATATTCACACCACTATCACCTTAGACTGTTAACATTCTGTTTCTAGCATCTTTCTGGAATTCAATCTACACAGCAATGACTAAATTTTCTGAAACAAAGTCTCTCCATAAACCTGAGTATAAGGTTAAGAAAAAAGCTATTCGCAATTCTTCAAAAGTCAGCCTTTACTTATATTTAGCAGCATCAAAAAACAAGGTACCAAAATATACTGGGACAAAAAGTAAACTACCTCAATTTGTTTCATCATTTGAGAACAATTTTGATCAGTAAGTATTTGAACTTTAAAATCAATTTCTAAGACAAACTTAAATTAACAGTGATTCACTCATAAAGCAGCGTTTTAGATCGCAAATTGAGGCTACCTAACTAGTGTCTGCTAAGCTAGGGCACACTAAAATAAAATCATATTTTACAACATCAGTGGAATAGTATTTTTGTTATGACTGAACATGGTTACTGAATAATGATTTGGAAACAATTACTAAGTGTATGATAAAAATTGCTGCTGATTACTAAGATATACAAAGTTGTAAACCATAAATTCTCAAGAATCAGAAAACAGAGTAATTCAAGTAAAGTTCCTCATATTCAAAGTTTTCACTAATGTAACAATTCATTAAGAATATTTTCTTAATTAAAAAAAATTTAAGAAAATGTTTAACTTAAATTCATCAAGCCTTTAGATGTAAATTCCAGTTAACAGCAAACACAGGGTTTAAAAGAATTAATTAAATGACATTATAAAAGAAGCAACCAGACAAATCGAGAAGGACATTCTGTAGGACTTGAGAGGTTTTAAACAATTTAACCACCAGATGAAATGCACGAGATAATGGTTTAGATAAACTATCTAAAAAGGAAATTTAAGATAAATTGGTAGTTTATGAGATGAAATTTTATTGAAATAGAAAGGTGGAGAGAACAGTAGAAAAAAAACAACTTAAAAATTACTACCCATGGTAAGATTTTTATCTTGGTTAAAAATATATAGTATATACACATGTAAATATATGTATATTTATGCAGACAAAAAATAATCTGAAAGAAAATGCACTAAGATAACTGATTTCTGAGTGATGAGAATGTGATGTTTTAATTTTTTTTAGTAGTGCTAATTTATATTTTCTAATTTTTTATTGTGTACATTTATTCTTCTAAAATGTAAAAGGTTATTTAAAAAGATGTCAAACAAAAAAAAAAACCTTAGGACTCAAACAAAAATGATTTTTAGTTACTATTACTACCAATGTAAGTTTACTATGTGTGAGGTATTACTTTTGTTATACTTTAGTCTCTTAAAAATTCTGTCAAATAGACAGAAACATTATGGACTCTTAAACTGAGAAAAATATATAGTCTTTGCACGAAGGCTAATATAATCCAATTAACTGAGAAACAACTTGGGCTCATAACTTATATTAATAAAAAGCCAATTAACAAAACTAAAGAAAAGCAAATGAAGTCCATTAGGCCAACAACTACCAAACCAGGTATTCTCATCAAAACCTAATTTTGCATACCTGGAAACACTGAAGGCTGAAATAAATTTAGGCATTACTTTCCAAAAATTCTCTAAATCTATAGCTTGTATTTCACACTGTATTTCCAAATATCCATTATATGTGTTTGGTATGTAAACAAACAAATGTTCCATTAGCATACATAGACTCATTTACTAAATTTACATACTTATTACTATTTTTAAAAATCTGTGAATTATTTCTTATAAGGATTTTAACATACCGCTGCATTCCTGCTCTGAAGCAAAGGCTTTGTATTTCTAATCAAGAGTCTATGGTCTGGATCCATAGCATATGTCTTCTTCTTTTTGTCAGTCTTTTCCTTCTGTTCATCATCAGATTCATAGAAATTCTTTTCATTATCTTCTAGACCATCATCCTACAATAAAAGAAATCCAATCCCAAGATTAGTTCACACCTTGAACAGCTCAAGTAATTATACAGTTAAGGAAAACTTTTTTTTAAAACATCTGCAATAATATTTTACTGTTATAACGTACTACTATTGGGACAATTTCAAAATATTATACAGGCCTGGCACAGAGGCTCATATCTAAGTCCTAGCACCTTGAGAGGTGAAGGCAGGAGGATAGCTTGAGCCCAGGAGTTTGAGACCAGCCTGGACAATAGTGAGACCCTGTCTCTACAAAAAATTAAAAAAAAAAAAAAAAAAAAAACTTAGCCAGGCATAGTAGCACATGCCTATAGTCACAGCTGCCTGGGAGACTGAAGCAGGAAGATCACTTGAGTCCAGGAGTTTGAAGTTGCAATGAGCTACGATGACACCACTGCCATCTCACTGTAGCCCTGGCAACAGAGCAAGATCCTGTCTTTAAATACATACACACATACATACATATTTTTAAAAATAAAATAAAAAAATAAAAATATTATACAACTCATATGGAACAGAAGCTTTGATTTTTCTCTTATTTTTATAACACAGCAACAGTGCTATAGATGATGTTTCTACCATATTACATAGTTAATCTTTGAATATTAAATCCCTATAGAAATACCTATAGTTGCTCAAAGGGAATACATGACCATTAGATTCTAACAAAGACTATAATATGACACTACAAAAAACCTCAAAACTATTTCCATATATTGATAATATATGTGATACTTATGTGATACACATACAATATATGTCTATACTTTGTGATACTTTTAACATATCAGATAGAGGAAGATTCGTGCTCTCTTAGAGAAAATAGCCCAGATAGGTAAGTTAGGTGGAGGAATCAAAGTTCATACCTTAGAGAACTTTGAACTATTTATAAATAATCCTACTTAACTACATGTAAATGTACGATGAAGTGAATTTTACTTTCCCCTGTACAGAAAGAGAAAAGTTGGTTAAACAAGTAGGATAAACAACATAAGAAAGATGTTTATGAGTTTGAAAGACTTTGAAATCTACTTTATCAGCAGAAGTTGCAATTTGCTCCACTTGGTACACTAACCATACTTCAAATACACAAAAGAGAAAGATGAACCAATTTTAATATACCTCCATTTGTATTTGAAGGTAGTTTTTTAGAAATATTCTGGTTTTAGTAAAACTGCTTAATTTTTCGAACTTATTCTATACCTTTGCATATATTTCTAATCTAGAAGTTGATACTAAGCAGTTTCAATTTATACAACACATCTACAAATTTGGAACTAAGTAGAAAAACCCATCTCACATAGGTAAAATAGCTGCTATGAAGCCTTTAGATATTATTCTATGCATGAAGCCCTTATTCAGAGTATATTATGCATGTTATTTTAACCATCTTGATATTTTGGTTTTTTGGTACACAAACAATAAAAGGCATAATTTAAAAAGAAAAAAAGTAAACATCAAATTATATTTTCCATTCTCAAGGGACATGAAAAGAAAAATGTGTTTTAGAAGTATTTGGATCAAAAAGGTAGAAAAAAATCAGTTATTACACATGTTGTTTCTTTGAGTCTAGAGAAATGAGCCATTATCATATATGAGGTTTCTAACTGGTATTAATTAATTAAAACATTTTATATTGTGGGTTTTGTTTTTCTAAGTTATACAGTCATTAATGCCAACTTAGCTCCAATATAATACTGATATTATTATTACAAAAAGATGGAACCATTTGATTGAAATCTGACCAACGTAGAAAACATTACTAATAAACCCATAAAACCTGTTTTTTTACACCTTGGTAAATGGTTGGTTCTAGAGCTAGGAATGTTAAAATAAGCTTAGTTCATCAAGTATTCAAACAAACAAATAAACAAAAAAAGCCCTAAGGACAAAGCTAAAAAATTTAAGCAAATAAATAACAATGGTATTAGTTATAACCCAAGGAATAAAATAAATGGTTATGAGTTCATACTGACACAAATGACTAATAAATAAATAAGTGCAGGAAGAAGGAACAAATCTTCCTTACAAGGGAATTCCAAATAATAACTATGCTAATATCATGTGAATGAGTACTAAAGTTTTGAAATATATTTCTATGAGAGCATTATAACCGTTTTCCAAGAAGTTGTGTATCTCCAACAACCTACACAGAACTAAAGATTCTTTCCAATGAAAAACTATCAAATGACTAAAAAAGAAGTCCTAGTTATTAATATAATGAAGACACAAATCCCCAAAATGTATGTGATAAAACTACTTCATAACATGAGTATAAAATGCTCTACTTATAAATGAATAATTTTCTGTATTTTAAAATATTAGTGTGTATAGGAAATGAAATTATATATTACAACAGACTGACTACTTTTTCCATAATATGTATTCAAGTTGGACCAAAAAAAAAAAGCTGGTTTAAATCCTCTTATTTAGAAAATGGGGACCAACTTATATTGGAAAAGGCTTTGTGGTTTTTTAAAAGTAAAGATAGTGTTTTAAAAATATACTCTCAATACAAATAGATGAAATTATATGATACCTAGAACTTCATATGAAATCTGGGAGTGAGATGTGGGTAAAGCTGAAATGAGAGCAGCGTGAACTGACGAATGATGTAGCTAGGTGATATGTAAATGGGGATGCATTGGGCTGTTAGCCCTACTTCTGTGTATGTTCAAATTTTTCCATAATTAAACGTATAAAATAGTAAGTTTGACTTCAAGACTTACTGCAAAGACTTACTATAAAGCTATAGAAATCAACACAGTGTGAAAGAATAGACAGAAAGATCAATGGAACACACTAGAAAGCCGAGAAATAGACTCTCATAAATATAGCCAACTACTTTCACAATAGGGCCAAGACAATACAATGGAGAAAAGATAGTCTTTTCAACAAATGATACTGGAACAACTGAATATTCATATGTACAAAAAATTAATCTAAGGCCGGGCGCGGTGGCTTACGCCTGTAATCCTAGCACTCTGGGAGGCTGAGGCGGGAGGATCGTTTCAGTTCAGCAGTTTGAGACCAGCCTGAGCAAGAGCAAGACCCATCTCTACTAAAAATAGAAAGAAATAAGCTGGACAACTAAAAATATATATAGAAAAAATTAGCCAGGCATGGTGGCACATGCCTGTAGTCCCAGCTACCTGGGAGGCTGAGGCAGAAGGCTCGCTTGAGCCCAGGAGTTTGAGGTTGCTGTGAGCTAGGTTGATGCCACAGCACTCTAGCCCGGGCAACAGAGCCAGACTCTGTCTCAAAAAAAAAAAAAAATTAAAAATTAAAAATAAAAAGGAAAAGAAAAAATTAATCTAGACAGAGATCTTACATCTTTCACAAAAATTAACTCAAAATGGATCACACACCTAAATAAATGTAAAACTCAAATCCATAAAACTTCTAAAGGCCAACATAGAAGAAAATCTAGATGATCTTGTGTATGGCAATTTTTAGATACAATATCAAAGGCATGATCCATGAAAAAATAATTGATAAGCTGGACTTCATTAAAATGAAAAATGTTTGCAATGTGAAAGACAATTCTTTCAAGAGAATTACAAGACAAGTCACAGACTGGGAGAAAATATTTGCAAAAGATCTATCTGATAAAGGATTAGTGGTCAGGTGTGGTGTCTCACACCTGTAATCCCATCACTTTGGGAAGCTAAGGCAGAAGAGTTGATTGAAGCCAGGAGTTCCAAGACTAGCCTGGACAATACAGTGAGACCCTGTCTGTATCAAAAAAATTTTTTTAGATTAGCTGGGTATGGTGGCACATGCCTGCAGTTCTAGCTTCTCAGGAGGCTGAGGCAGGAGGATCACTTGAGTCCAAGAGTTTGAGGCTGCAATGAGCTTTGATCATGCCACTGCACTGTAGCCTGGGCAACAGAGCAATACCCTGTCTCTAAAATAATTTAAAAAATTTTAAAAAAGATTGTTATTGAAAATATATAAAGAATTCTTAAATTCAACAATAAGAAAACAGCCTTATTTTAAAAATGGGCTAAAGACGTGAACAGATAGCTCACCAAAAAAAGATACTCGGATAATAGGTAAGCATATGAAAAGATGCTCAATATCATATGTCATTAGAGAACTGCAAATTAAAACAGCAAGGAGATACTACCACACACCTACTGGAATGGACAAAACCCAAAAGCTTGAGAACCAAATGTAGGCAAAGATGCAAAGTAACAGAACTCCCATTCACTGCTTGTGGAAATGTAAAATGTACATCAACTTTGGAAGATAATTTGGCAATTTCTGACAACACTAAACATATTCCTACCAATCTTGCAATCATGCTCCTTGGTATTTACCCAAAGGAGGTGAAAACGTACTTCCATGGATACACAACAAGGTTCATTCATCACTGCCAAAACCTGGAAGCAACCAAGACGTGCTTCAGTCACTGAATGGATAAATAAACCATGGTACATCCAAAGGAATATTAATCTGTGCTAAAAAGAAATTACCTATCAAGGAGAAGCAGGAAAGATGGAGGACTGGAAGCAGGCTGCACATGCCACTCTCAACGAGAGGATCCAAAGTTGCAAGTGGGTGCCACCTATAGATGGGCATTCTCGGAGAGAGCACTGTGAATCAACAGAGAAGTGACAGGAGAGACTCAAAGTGAAGGAGAGGGTGACAGGGCAATCCACTGGGGGAGATCAGGAAGGGGAAAGTAAGTTAGGGAGACATTGTCATGTGGGAAAGGACAGGAAGAGAGAGTCCTGGGGCTCCATGCTACCCCCACAGACACTACAACGGGAGCTGTAATGGGGCCCCACCACAGGAAACTGTCTGGAGTTTATGCAGCAACAATGAAAGAGAGAACAGGCACAACAAGGACCTGTTCCATTCCAGGTTGCTGCAACTAACGCTACTCTAAGCTCTCAGGTCCAGGATGCCTGATCTACACAGGGCTCAGCTTTGCTGGACTGGCCTCCATATCACCCCCTCGGGAAGGCGAGGAAACAGGAAGAGTGGATGCTCTCACATGCCCTGTGACTGGGAGCCTGGTGCCCCTACCCCACAGGGCATTCAAGCAGAATGAAGTGGGGAGAGGGGAGCCAGCACAACACAAGCAGCAGCAGGAGGCTGCCTCAGCGGCAGGTCGTCAGGGAGAGAAACAAAATGCCCAGAGGCCCAGCCTTGCATGCTGCCACCCAGCATCACGGCCCAGACCCACTGCAGGACCCACAATCTGCCACCAAGGTTTCCATGGCTCTGGCCCCACAGCTTCATCCCCACAACTGCGCAGTTACCTAACACCCCAATCCCTCACACAAGCAGCTCCTACACTGCAACTGGACCCCATGGAAGCCCAAAATGCTGCCGGGTCCTCAGCCCCACCCAAGGCTCCCACTTTACTGCCCAGCCCCACAGCACAGAACCCACAGGCTCCTTCGCTACCAGGCAACACTGGGGGGCAGGAGACTTGGCTCCTGCACTCCCCGGTAGCTCTAAAACCCCACCCTCACGGCTCCCAAGCTGCCTTTCAGCCGGACGCCCCACCCCTACAACCGCCACCTGCCATATTATCTCAGCACACTCTGCCAGGGACCTGTTAGCCACCAGCCACCATTGCACTTAGACTCAGGTGGAGCGAACACCAGCAGCCCAGACACCTGTGACCACCACCTAGATAGCCTTGCCCAGCTGCCACTGCCACGGGGAGAACAGGAGAGAGCAATCTATCCCCAACGCCAGCCACCACAAAGAGGGGCTTGTGCGGTCCTCCATGGGACCTCCCAACAAGAGCCTGAGGAACAACTCACCACTCCTCACGAATATCATCCAGCACCAGCTTGTACTGTGACAACCATAGGGCAACGGGACAACACAGAACAGCTGCATGACAGGCTCTTGTGCATCCGCACCTCTCCTGTCGGGTCAATCTTTGAGACTAGGACACAGAAGCACCACCTAGATACCTCTCCTTCTTCACACAAAGTAGGAGAGTTTCCAGCAAAGAAGAACAGATGCCCTGCAAACCTATCTGCCCCGAGCTGAGAAAAGAGGTTGTAGATGAGAAGAAACCAGCTAAAGAACTCTGATAACATCAATAAACAAGCTAGATAACCCATAAAGAATCAAAAAAGATCTACAGCAAAGGACCCCAAACAAAAGGAAATTGCTGAAATGTCAGAAACGGAATTCAGAATACTGTCAGCGAAGAATGTTATATCCTGTAAAACTAAGTTTCATAAATTATGGAGAAATAAAGGCTTTTCCAGACAGGCAAACATTAAGGGAATTTGTCACTTCCAGACCTGCCTTACAGGAAATGCTCAGAACTGCAATATGCATGGAATAGCACAATAGAACTCACCAGTAAAAAAACTCCGAAAAGTTGAATCTCACAACTCGTATAAAATGATAGCACATGGCTGGGCACAGTGGCTCACACCTATAATCCCAGTACTTTGGGAGGCTAAGGAGGGGGGATCACTTGAGGCCAGCAGTTAGACCAACCTAAGCAACATAGTGAGACCCCAGCTCTATAAAAACAATAGAAAACTCAGCCAAACGTGGTAGTGCACCTGTAGTCTCAGCTACTTGAGAAGCTTAGGTAGGAGGATTGCTTGAGCCCAGCCCAGAAGTTTGAGGCTACAGTGAGCTATGATGATGCCACTACACTCTAGCCCAGGTAACAGAGTGAGACCCTGTCTTAAGAAAACATACACACACAATAGCACAAAAAGGAAAACAAAACAACAAGGTATCATCCCACACGATGAACAGAACAGCATGACATATATCAATACTAACATTGAACATGAATGGTCTTAACACTCCCCTGAAAAGACACAGACTAACTGAATGGGTGAGTAAACAAAAGCCAAGTATGTGCTGTCTCCAAGAAACCCATGTAACTCACAAGGACTTGCGTGGACTCAAGGTAAAAGGATGGAATATGCCACGCAAACAGAAACCAAAAGTGATGCAAATAGAAACCAAAAGTGAGCAGGTGTAGCCATTCTCATATCAGATAAAAGTGGGATTTAAATCAACAATGGAAAAAATAGACAAGATGGTCATTACATAATGGTAAAGAGAGCAATTCAACAAGACATAATACTAAATATATATGCACTTAACACAGAAGCTCCCAGATTCATAAAACAAATTCTACTGGAACTTAGCAAAGAAATAAACAGTAGCATCATAATTGCAGGGGTCTTCAACACCCCACTGACAGAACTAGACAGATCATCAAAGCAGAAAATCAATAAAGAAACACCAGAGTTAAATAGGACTGTAGCACAAATGGACCTAAATGACATTTACAGAACAGTCCACCTTACAACTACTGAATATACATTCTTCTCATCAGCACCTGGGACATTTTCCAATATTGACCATATCTTATGTCACATGTCTCAGCAAATTCATACAAATCAAAATCATACCATTTTGTCTTCTCAGACCACAGTGGAATAAAACTAGAAATCAATTCCAAGAGACACTCAAACTACACAAAGTAGTGGAAATCAAACAACAAGATGCTGAAGGATCCTTGGGTCAATAACGAAATTAAGATGCGAATCAAAAGATTTCTTGAACTGAATGACAACGGGGATGTAAGCTTTCAAAATCTATCTGATACAGTGAAAGCAATGCTAAGGAGAAAGTTCATAGCTTTAAATGTCTATATCAGAAAAATCACAAATTAATAACCTAATATCACATCTCAAGGAACTAGAAAAAGAAGAGCAAACCAAACCCAAATCCAGCAGAAGAAAAGAAATAACAATGCTTAGAGCAGAACTAAATGAAATGGAAACAAAAAACAGAATACAAACAATCAACAAAACAAAAAGTTGGTTCTTTAAAAAAATAAACAAAATCGATAGACCACTAGCCAGATTAACCAGAAATAGAAGAGAAAGGACTCAAATAAGCTCAATCAAAAATGAGAAAGGAGACATTACAACTGATACCACAGAAATACAAAATATCATCTGTGAATACTATGAAAACCTCTGTATACACAAACTAGAAAACATAGATGAGATGGATAAATTCCTGGAAACACACAACTTCCCAAGCATGAATCAGGAAGAAACAGAAATCCTGAACAAGTAATGAGCAGTGAGATTGAAGCAGTAATAAAAAATCTTCCAACAAAAAAAGGCCCAGACCAGAAGATTCAGAACCAAATTCTGCCAGACCTACAAAGAACTGGTACCCATCCTACAGAAATTATTCCATAACATTGAAAAGAAGAGAATTCTCCCTTACTCATTCTATGAAGCCAGTATCACCTTGACACCAAAACCAGGAAAGGCTACAGCAAAACAAGAAAACTATATACCAATATTCCTTATGAACATACATGCAAAAATCCTCAACAAAATAATAGCAAACCAAATCCAACAGCACATGATGATATGATATTGTATCTAGAAAACCCTAAAGACTCCACCAAAATCTTCTAGAATTGATAAATTCAGCAAAGTCTCAGGTTGCAAAACCAGTGTACATAAATCAATAGCATTTCTATATACTAATAATAGTCAAGCTGAGAGTCAAATCAAGTAATCAGAACCATTTACAATAGCTACAAAGAAAATAAAACACCTAGGAATATACTTAACCAAGGAGGTGAAAGATCTCTACAAGAAAAACTACAAAACACTGGAGTAAGACATCCTACAGACAGAAACAAATGGAAAAACAATCCATGCCCATGGATTGGTAGAATCAACATCATTAAAATGTCCATACTGCTCAAAGTGATTTACACATTCAACAAAATCTGCATCAAAATACCAATACCATATTTCACAGATTTAGAAAAAATAACCATAACCTTTCTTTGGAACCAAAAAAGAGCCCAAATAGCCAAAGCAAACTTAAGAAGAACAAATCTGGAGGTATCACATTATGTGACTTCAAATTATACTACAAGGCTATAATAATCAAAACAGCATGGTACTAGTATAAAAGTAGAGACATACACCAATAGAACAGAAAAGAGAAACCAGATATAAAACCATCTACCTACAACCAACTGATCGTCAACAAAGCAGACAATAACATTCACTGAGGAAAGAAAGCCCTATTCAATAAATGATGCCGGAAAAACTGGATAGCCACATGCAGAAAAATGAAACAGGACCCTTATCTTTTTCCATATAAAAAAATTAATTCAAGATGGATAAAAGACTTAGATGTAAGTCACGAAACCATAAAAATTCTAGAAGAAAACCTAGGAAAAACTCTTCTAGACATCGGCCTAGCCAAAGAACTTAGGACTAAGACCCCAAAGGCGAATACAGCAGTAACAAAAATAAATAAATGGGACTTAATTAAACTAAAAAGCTTCTGCACAGTGAAAGAAATAATCAGCAGAGTGAATAGACAACCTACAGAATGGGAGAAAATATTTTCAAATTATACATCCAACAAAGGACTGATATCCAGAATCTACAAAGAACTCAAACAGATCAGCAAGAAAAAACCAAACAACCCCATGAAAAAGTGGGCAAAAGACATGAACATAAGATTTTCTAAAGAAGACAAACACATGGCCAACATATATGAAAAAATGCTCAACATCAATAATAACAGGTAAATGCAAATTAAAACCACAATGAGATATAACCGTACCTGTCAGAATAGCCATTATTAAAAACTCCAAAAACAAAAAATAGATAAATAAAATAAAAACTCCAGAAACAATAGATGCTAGCATGAACGCAGAGAGAAAGGAATGTTTATACACTGTTGGTGAGACTGCAGATTAGTACAACCTCTACAGAAAACAATATCGATATTCCTCAAAGAAATAAATGTAGACCTACCATTCAATCCAGCAATCCTACTACTGGTTAACTACCCAAAGGAAATTAAGTCATTTTATCAAAAAGACGCCTGTACTTGAATGTTTATCACAGCACCATTCACAATTGCAAAGATGTGGAATCAAGCTAAGTGCCCATCAATTCATGAGTGGATATAGAAAATGTGGTATATATATTACACCATGGAGTATTACTCAGCTATAAAAAGAAGTGAAATAATGTCATTTGCAGCAACATAGATAGAACTGGAGACCATTATTCTAAGTGAAGTATCTCAGGAATGGAAAAACAAACACCACATGCACTTACTTAACTGGGAGCTAAACAATGGGCATACACAGGCACAAAGAGCTGTAAAGGACACTGGAAACCAGGACAAGGGGAGGGTGGAAGGGGAGTGAGGGATAAAAACTTACCTATTGGGTACAATGAATACTATTCTGGTGACAGGCACACTAAAAGCCCTGACTTAAGGTGTCCATGTAACAAAAACATTTGTACCCCCTTAATATTTTGAAATTTAAAAAAATTAGCTATCAAGCCATGAAAAAACATGGTGGAAACTTAAATGCCTATTACTAAATGAGGGAAGCCAATCTGAAAGGCTAAATAGTGTATGATTCCAATTATATCACATTTTAGGAAAGGCAAACTATGGAGACATTCAAAAAGATTAGTGATTGCCAAGGAATAGGGAGGAGGACGGCATGAACAGGCAGAGCACAGAGGATTTTTAGGGAGGCAAAACTACTGTGCATGATAATAAAATGATGTATTTATGTCATTATATATCTGCCAAAACCCATAGGATGTGTAACACCAAGAGTGAACCCTAATATAAACTATGGACTTTGGGTGATAATAATGTGTTAATGTAGGTTCATTGATTGTGGTGCCAGATGTTGATAGTGGGGGATGTTTTACATAAAATTACAAGAAGCCAGTATCAAACCCACAATTTGGGGGGCTGAGGATAAATCTTTGCCTTTTAGAGGGATCTTAAGATATAAGGAAGACTTGTTCATTTTATCTGAATGGATTTTCTAAGAAAAAAAGCAGAAATGATGGTATTTTTGTCAATTCATAAGGAATGACAGAGAAAACAAAGAAAAAACAAAATTGACAACACTTAAAACTGCATATAGCAAATTGATAAAAATTGATAAAAGAATCTAATATTCCTAGAAAATATCTACTTCTGTGACATGTTAGTAACACTGGACTTAGTAGAAATGAAAGGCAACTTTGGCTTAACAAATCCCTAATATAATAATAAAGTCTTGCACAAATACCTCTTTGAATTCTCAGAACAATCCCACCTGGTAAGCCAAGCAGGTATTTACCATCTTTTTCACAGATGAAAGAACTGAAGTGCACATAATTTATGTAAGTTATCAACAGTCACAGAGATTTAAAAAGTGGTGGGGCCAGGATTTGAATTCAGGAATTATTATCTTCATTCTGTCATCTCTTCCCTTTATTACCTTGACATTTATAGTAGTCAACTAAAAGACACTGAATGTACCCACTCGCCGTCTGAATTCCAAGTTAGTCTATGATTTACACCAGGACAAAACAATCCTTGCAGCCTATTGTGGACTCAGACTACTACATAATGTTTAAAAGTGACCCAGAGGAACATGTTATGACATTCCCATGTAATCTGTGAGATTGTGTTGTCAACTTGGGCTGCTGTAATAAATAAATACCATAAAGTGGGTGGCTTAAACAACAGACATCTATTTCTCACAGTTCTTGAGGCTAGAAAGTCTAAGATCAAGGTACAGAGTAATTCAGTTCCTGGTGAGGGCCCTCCTCTTGTCTTGCAGACAGCTATATCACATGGCAGAAAGATAGGAAACAAGTTCTCTGGTGTCTCTTCTTATAAGGGCACTAATCCCATCATGAGGGCCCCACCCTCATAACTTCATCTAAACATAATCATCTCCCAAAGGCCCCACCTCCAAATATGATCACATTAGGGGCTAGAGCTTCAACGTATGAATTTCGAGGGGACATATTCAGTCCCTAACAGATACCATAGCAGTGTATTGGTGTTATATCTCTCTGACATTGGGTTAGATATTCCTGACAAGACCAGGGTAGGGTGGTAATAAGCAAATATCATAGTAACTATATTAAATTAGTTATTCTGTATGGATAGCATACATTATCAGAGATGAATTCAGTAGGAAAAAGTTCATGTTTAATAAAACCTTTAATATTTTTTTCAAAGAAAAATTAGGAGTCTCCTTCTCCAAAATTCAGGTCTATGTAAAATAAGACAGGATATGTATACTGGCTTGAGTTTTCTTTTTTTTTCCCCTTCTGTGAAGAAACTGCTATGCTGTTCACTTTACATGTTTTATACCACAGTCCAGTGACCACTGCACTACACAGGTGGAAGTGTGGGTCTGAGGACCATTGAACACTGAATCTCCCCCAATACATCACAATTACAGAAACACCTATGCACAGTAACTTTGTGTTGAACCACTATGAAAATTCAATGTTCAATTGCCCACAACACTTCTCATTTCTTACAACTATATATTCAGCCCTAGTATATAAGAAACAAGCTTTCTGAATGCAGGGGTTTCCAAACTTTGTTACTGAGAAATCTGGAAGATCTATATAAGGCATTTTTCAAATTTTCCTGAAATACAACATGCTCATGATACATGTTGAACCTAGGTCTAAAGGTTTCAAGACGTCAGAAAAAAGAGTCCCAATTATTTGAAAACTAATTAATCAAGATCTAGTGATGGGGAATAAAAAAGAATTGCTTTTCTTTTTCTTAAGCAGAATGCATTATAGAGTGGTTCTCGTTCAATTATAAGTTATGAAACAAAATTAAAACCATCCTAAGTAGAACTAATCATGATTCCATGCATTCATTTTCTCCTTACCTTAATCTCTGAAATAAACAGATTGTATCAGAATCAAGAAGGTTAATGTGTGTACAATTAAAATAAGTTTAACTCTCCTTTAAGGTATAAAACAAATGGGTTAAACACAGGTTTTACAATAGCTGTGGATATTCTGGAATGAGGGGGGTAAATCAGTAAAGTTTTTTTTTTTTTTTTAATACAATGGGGAACTCTAATACTTTGAAACTTAAATGGGAGATAAACCTATTAATCTCCTTGGATGTCTCTAACTTTCAAGACTCATTTGCCATTTACTCATCTGTTAATCTAATTCCAAATGACAGATAAAAAGACATTTTGCTTCTCTACCCAGAGAAGGACTTGTCTACATTAGAAAGATAGGTAACTATCCCTCTTTACACTGGGAAGGAGGAGAAGATGTAAAGGCAGTTCTATATAAGTTCTCAGACTCGCACAGTCCTATAAAACTCTGTGATTCACTCATTCAAGAGCGGATCCTCCCCACTATATGCAGGTGACCCTGGCCCTCACAGCATCACCCCATTAGGAACTGAAGAGTGACACTAACATGAACTGTGAATAAATAAAAAGTCTCTTCTCTGATCCTGCCATCCATCAATGTTTCTGCTTTTCTGCTGCAAATACACTATATATACACCTGTGCGTGCGTGTGTGTGTGTGTGTGTGAGAGAGAGAGACAGAGAGAGAGAGAGAAACAAAGTAGGGTAACATCTTCAATCCTTTATTTTGAACTCAACATTATAGCAAAAAAAATATAAACAGTATTTGCCTCTTAGAACAAATTGTGGAAAAATAATATTCCATATCAAAAAAAGGGTTTGTGTTACTAACACATGTACAATTATCAAAACTCTTAAGATTTGTGCATTTCACCATGTGAAATTTTACATCAACAAAAGGAAAACAATCACAAAAAAATACTGAATTTAATTAATGATATAAATACTGAAGTGTTCAGGGATAATGCATATTAATGTCTGCATCTTACTTTGAAATGCATTCAAAAAATTCAGACAAACTGATGTATCAATACAGGAAATATATTACCTTCTCCATTTTTGAAGGACAGTTTTGCCAGATATGAACTTCTTGGTTGACTTTTTTTTCTTTCAACACTTCAAACATGGTTTTTCAATTGCCTCTGGCCCTGTGGTTTCTGATAAGAAACCAACTGTTAATCTGACCGAGAAAATCTTATAAATGATGAGACACTTACTTCTCTCTTGCTGCTTTCAATACTCTCTTTTTGTCCTTGGCTTTGACAGGTTGATTAGAACATGTCTTGTTATGCATCTCAGAATTTCTCCTACTTGGAGCTGGATAAGCTTTCTGAATGTGCAGAATAGTGTCTTTAATCAAATTTGGGAAGTTTTCAGCCATTTTTTTCCTCAGATACTCTGTCTGCCCCTTTCTCTCTCTCCTTTCCTTCTAGACTATCCATTATGTGTGTTGGTACATTTGATAGTACCTTACTTGATGAGTCCCTTTATTTCACCTTACTCTGTTCATCTTCATTATCTTTTACTTTCTGCTCCACAGATTAGATAAGTCCAATTGATCTATCTTCAAGTTCACCAATTCATTTTCTGCCTATTCAAATCTGCTGCTGATGCCCATTAGTGAATATTTCATTTTGGTTATTGTACTTTTCATCTCCAGAATTTCTATTTGGTTCCTTTGCATAACTTCTCTCTACTGATATTCTCTACTTGGAGATATATTGTTCTCCTGATTTCATTTAGTTGTTTCAGCATATTTAAGACAGTGATTTAAAATCTTTGAATAGAAAGTTCAATGTCTAGACTTCCTCAGATACAGGTTCCATTAGTTTCTCTTTTCCCTGTGACTGGACCAAATTTCCTTGTTTTTTTTCCCTGTTTTACATGCCTTGTAATTTTTTGCTGAAAACAGGATATAATTTTGCATATTATAATGGGTTAACTGTAACTCAGATTCTAACTTCTTTCCAGGATTGGTGTTGCTGCTTTGCTAATGCTTGTGGGTTTTATTTTTGTTTGATTAGAGGCATTTCTAAGCTATTTTTGAAAAGAGTATATTCTTTCTTGCCTGCAATCACACAAGTGTTTACTATTCCATTACTTTTGCAGTCTGCTAGCCATTTGACAGAAATTTTATTAAATTCCTACAGGAAAATAAAAAAACATAAAATCTCCCAGTCATTGGAGCTCAGCTGTCTGTATAAAACTTAGCTGGGCCATTGATAACTCTGTCTTAGCCATCATTTCCTCTTGTGCAGAGCTTGAAGGTCAGTCAGAGGTGAAAGCTTAGGTTCTTATCAGGTCTTTTCTAAACATGTGTCAAATCCTAGACATTCAATGAGCTTTCTAGATTCCACAGTAGCATACAGGGAAGCTTGTCAACACTTTTATTCCCCAAAGCCATTTCCTCCTCTAGCCTTTCCTTCTAGGCTTCTTGATATGTCTGTTATTTACTCCAATTGACATCTGTTGTCACAGATAGTATCAGTAGATCATCTGCCCTGAGGGAGTTCCAATTTAGGCAAAATAAAGGCCCATCCTTTGCATTAGGGATCCCCTAGACAGGTCAAAACAGATAATCACACCTGTTTGAGAACGAAGTCTACTCTGCTCCCTCCAATCCCTGCAACTGTGGTAGAGAAGGGAGGATGGGGTGAGGATAAGTTAAAAATGTCACAAATCTCTCCTACCTGAGTTTCACTGACCTTTTTCAAAAATGTTTGGATGGTTGCTATAAACCTTTGACTATTTTTTTAATTCAAAGAGCTGATGCTAGCCCTTTTTTACCAGACTTTCTGGTGTCTCTGTGGAGGGACAAGCTTCTGCAATTTTTGCTGATGTCACTTTCCATTTGAAAATTCTTAAAATGTTGGGAAAAACATGGATAAAAACTACTTCTCTGTTTCTCTTGGAGCCATGACTTATGGTGAAGAACTTTAAAAGGAAATTTAGGAAATACAAAATGACATAAAGCACTAATATAATTAGACTAATGGTATACAGTATAAAGATAAAGTTTTTAAAATTACAAGGAATGCAAAAATACGGCTAGACACACAGAAAGGATATTTAGGAAACAGAAAATAAGAGAAAACACTAACATAAACTCACTAAAGATATTTTATATTCTAAGTAAGATCAATATACAAAAATAGAAACTAAATCATTTTTAATAAACAGTATTTTAAAGATGGAATCATACATATATATATACATATACACACACAGACACACAAATACTTCTATATGCAGGCACTCAACACTACTAAATAAATTAATCCCTAAATAAACTAACAGGAATAACACCAAGCTCTGGAACTAACGATTTGTAATAGGGAACCTGTCAAGGTTTCTAGTGCCTGGAGGAGGACAGTAGCCAAACCTAAAGGAAATGTTAAAAAAGAAAACATCAACTGTCCCTAAATCCTTAACACACTGACTACCACACTAGAAAAAAAATTTTTTCCTTGGGCCCATGGTGTTTCATTATGAAAATAGAATAAAAACTTCAAAAGCAAAGTGATCCTTTCTAATTTAATGAAAAATTTAATGAAAAATGAAATTTTGAATTCTATTAATTTAATCCACATTTTTAGAATTAATTTATCAGTATTAACTGTAACAATAAGAACATCAACAAGTAAGATTTTCATGAACCAACTGCAGGGTTTTTCTTCATGAGGCTCCAGGCTCAAAACTAACATGAGTTACATACAACTCACATGGCAGTTAATGTATTAAAAATAAAATAATTTTAAAAAATCATGTTAACACTAATACAAAGAAAGTTGGATGGCTATACCGCTATCAATGTAGATTTCAGAGCAAAGAATATGAATATTTTCTTTACCATATTAACATTATCATAATGATAAAGGGATCATTTCATCAAGAGGGCATAACAATCACAAATATTTATGCACCAAACAGCAGATTTTCAAAATAGATGAAGCAAAAGCAGAGCTGTAAGGAGAAAAGCCTTAGCACTTTTTCACACACCCATAGCTGCTTCCGCTTTCTCAGAGAATAAAAGAAAATGCCAGTTTCCCAGAGTAGGAGAAGGAAGTGTCTGTAAAAATGGCTTCATGCTGTTAGCACTTTATACTCTATGCGGGGAGTTTTCTGCGCTGCTGCTGGCCTTAAAAGTGGGCAACAGCCGCCACCTCTGAAAGTACATAGTCAACTTAAGAACATACTTAAACCTAGTAACCTAAAAACCAGGCTCCTTATATCCTGATTAGTATAAAGTAAGCAGGGCCCTATTTTATTTTCCAACTTGTCTTTCACCTTCCCTGCCTTGCTAATCTGATAAATAACTACATATTGCTTGGTCCAGTTGGCTTGATGTTTGTTCATATGATTCCTAGCCTAAATTTCCACTGACGGGAGCCAAATAAGGAAAACTACTGCATGTAAAATATGACCATCGGAGGTTATAGTTAGCCAACTCAAGTTGCTTCTGTGTTTATGTATAATAAGTGTAAATAAAATATAATGAACTTTCCTGTTGGAACTAAAGAAAATTTCCCCTCCACAGAGTACTTTCTTCATTGTCTATAATAGATGATAGATACTATTAATATCTGGATGGTCTCAGATTTACATAACTGGCCCTTACTTAGATCATAGTAGCACTGGAGAGTTTGCAGACCAGAACATCCAAATTCCAGGAGCTCATCTGGATTCAAGAGCCCAGAGGAAGCTCACGTGAGGTGGGCATTAGGCCAGACCCATAAAGTTTTCTTTAGCTACAGATGCTTAGACCAAACAGCCAAGAGTATCCTGAGGTACAGTGGATTCGTTACAAGTCCCCTGTGTCCAAGGGCTAATTCCAAGAGGTCTCAGGTGCTGCAATGGTGCTATGAAAAGCACTCGTCCTTAACTGGGAACCAAGATTTCCAAAACATGCAGCTTATCACTTCTCATGAGGCAGCGCTCCCTGTAGTGCTATGAATCTCTACCACACAGGATTCTGAGATTTTTGATACTGGCATTTTCATGGCTAGGAGGTGATGATTAGATTTGGAGTGAAAAGAATTTAGTGACTTGCCCTGTGACCTTGGGAAAGTCAGTTAACTAAGGCTTAGCATATGCCTCTATAAATTGGAGATCAATCCTTGCATTGCTTATATACATCAAGAGTTTTTGAGACTCAGATGAAATGTGTGAAGAATGATATTTTAATAAGAACTATAAAAATATAAGGTGTTGCTCTTGAGAGCTTGTTTGGAGGTTCTAGCAGGGGAGCACAGCTACTCGTATACCCTTGACCGAAGAACAGTCCTCCTCTAGCGACACACATGGAGCGGTGAGGGAGGAAGGGGACACCTGCCTAGCCAGCCAGATCAGCCGAATCAACCCTGGCAATCAATGGGGTGACAGATGTCGCAGCCAGATTGCCCTCACATCCAGTGTTGCTCTTATTGCTGCAGAGGCATTAGAGGTAGCCTTTCTTAGAGCCCAAGCAAGTGTCAAATTATTGTGTCAGAGAAAAACACAAAGATTGGATATTGGGTTTACCATTGTAGCTTATGATAGGCTGGCAATAGCAAACACCTTACTGGCCCTGAAGAAATCAGCCAGAAAACTTTTTTTTTTTTACCTGAAAAGAAATTATGTTCACTTCTTGGTAGGCTCCATGTGGCCCTGATTAAAACTAGCAAGTACAGTAGTAGTCTCAGATTGCCTTTGGCTTCAGAACCTGTCCTGTCTTCCATAATCTCTAGTGTAAGCATTCACTCTGGTACCCTGGATGAGCAGAAGGGAAGCAGATCTGAAGAACTTCTGCAGGCTTACCTTTCACAGATGCTACTGAGGCTAGAAAACCACTAATAAACTGTCTATTTCTCAGCTGAGTCTTTTCACTGACTGCAAGCATGCACACAGGGCTTAGCAGATTCCTTTGATAGTGGTACTACCAGGACTTGCCTTTCTGGAGCTTTCAGAGATCAGTTATTGGTATTTAGAATCTAGTCTGCCAGTGAGGCAACTGAAATTTGGGGTAAGAAGTAACAAGCCAAATGATCACGTGGGGGAAATCAAAGGGCATTCTTTAGAGATCCAATGGGGCAATATTTGAAAATAGGTAAATAATTTAGGATCATAATGAACATATTTTGCCTGATTTCACCCTAAGAACCTTGGAATACAGCTTCCAATAAAGCTTGGTAAACTAGGTCTTAAGTGGAGTTAAGTCATATTTCCACTGGCCCATTCCTCAGTTCAAAGAAGATGCATACTTAATCATGTATGTCAGTTTTATCAATTCACCCTCATTTTGCCACATATGGAATAAAGCACTTCCCCTAGATTTTGGAAACTAGAGGCAGTTGTGTATTCGTCAGTGTCAACAGCAAATGGACAACACACTTAAATTAGGAGAGTTTAATTAGAAATATATAGGTGGCGTGTGGGGGAATCACAAAAGGTAGTTCAGGAATCCAGGTCTAGCAGCACAGCAACAGCAGACTTGTCACCACACCTAACCCCAAAGGGATGAGAATAAAGAGGTTACTGGAACCAGAAAGAGAGATGATTAAAAATGGCAGGTCATCTTGAGAAGAGTAGGGACATTCAATTGAGGGGACACAAGCCAACCTGAGATGACCCCATAGAGAAGGAGCCATACAAATAAATACCTTAACCACACTCTTGTTCCTTCCTCTGCTGTCCTGCTGGAACATCCCATTGGTTGAACCCAACCAGAAGTCAGAGAGGTCAGGAACCCTCTGGGGCAGAAAGTAGGGTGAAGGATACAATATGATTCTGGAGGGGAAAACAGAACATATCTGGCATAAATTGGTATGACATCAGCAATCTGTTATCCTGTAGGGTCAGGTGTGGAGCATGCTGTCCATTCATAGAGAAATATGAGTTACAGTTACATAAATGCGATTTTAGCCTATCCATGTTTTGGGGAGCAGGCTGGTGAGCCAGCTTCCTCCAGGCAGCTACTTTGGCAAAAAGCCCCATTATCTGTCCTAGTCTGGCCTGGAGTTAGTAAGATTTGGCAGCCAAAGATAGATTTCTTCTTCTCCAGAGGATATACAGTAAGTTCTCACTTAATATCTATAGGTTCTTAGAAATTGCAAGTTTCAGCTAAATGACATATAATGAAACCAATTTTTTTTCCTCATTGACATTATAACTAATTGACATTGAACATAATTTTGCTTAAATTCGCAGTTTTCAAGAACCTATTGATGATGTTAAGTAAGGACTTAGTGTATTGTGGTGACTACACATCTCTCTGGTTGAGTTGGTTTTGTATTGCTATTAATGGTGCCCTACGGCTAATAAGCATCCAGTGAATATTTGTTGATGTAGAACTTGGGAGACAGGCTTACCTGGATTCAATCCCAACTCAGGAGTCCACCATACTAACCTTCCAAGCACTCTGAATATACTCTAAAAACCACTGTTCTAAAATGGAAATGACATATGATTTTAAAATATTATTCAATTTATTTTGGAGCTGCCAAGGGATGAAGGTGTTTGTATAGTCCGGCCTGAGAAATGAGGTTCTCTGCCAAAGAAACCAATTGAAGTCCTGGCCAAACAAAAGAGATTGCTCATTGCTTCTGTGTTGAGAGGCACAGTAAGTGCTACCAGAGCCAACTCCTCATCAGGTTCTTGAGAACAAAATCTTTGACAGCAAAGCTGTCCCTTCATTTTGGATGCAGACATTGGGAAACTGCGCCACTTCTTGAAATATTTGTAATTGATTTTAAGACTATACTTTCAGGAAATCATCTCTATAGTTTGTGACTGATTTTTATGAGGCTGAAAGAATCCATGAAGCTTAAAACAAGAAATCTGGAAGCAGGGATTTAGACAATCCCGCCACAACCAACAATGAACTCAACAAATCATTACACATGCTGATTCATTTTTATAGGCAATAGTGCCCTCTTGTGATTAACTTCTGAATAAACTTTTGATGGCTTGGAATGACCAGTGAGTTTTCAATTAACCATACTGATTGAGGCAAAGAACCTCGTTGCCACCATAAGAACTAGAAATTGTTCTTCCAATTTGGCTGGGTAGGAAAAGTGTCCAACAAAATTTCTTTTGGAAGTTATGAACGTGACACCAACTGCAGACTAAGCCAACAAATTATAAAAGCAATCAGAATGTCTACCTTCCTACACTATCTATCATCTATCTATATAAAATGGAAGAGTTGGCCATGGAGGCCTCCGCCTTTTGGAAGATACACATGCACACTTGGCTATGGAATATTAGGATTTGTTCCTTAAGTAGTATCTGAATCATGAAGGATTCATTAATTGGGAAAACCACATTTGGTATACATAAATATTTGGTAATCAGACTATCAGATTAAGCAGAACAGCTCATTCATTTCCTGCCAATGTGGGAAAACCACTAACTGTGTATGACTGCAAAACTTACCATAGCTAACTACTAGAGCAGCTAGATCAGAATAATCTTTGAATAATCAGTGGCAAGGGAGGGTCAACAACATGAAGGTGCTGGAATGGATTGGGTTCATGTATTTCAAACAACAAAGCACGGCTGGGAATTGTTAGGGGATTTAAGAAACACACAGACTAGTTGTACATACAACAGTTTAAAAGGAGGCTCTTTTTGAGCCAACGTTTTCAACCAGCTATAAATGAGAGGGAAAGCTACAAACAGCAAAATCTCTGGAATTAGCGTTTGCAATTGTAACTCAAGGGGAAATCTTCCAGTGTACACCATGTAGAAAAATCTGTGGGATGTAATATGGTATTTTCAGTTACAATTATCCATTAGTGTTTTCATGCATGGGGGGCTATGTGGAAAAATAAAGCTAAAACTTGCAATTGGCTAGCCAAAACCAACAAAATTATTAGATAGTTACCATTGTTAAGATCCTACATTTTACCACAAAAGACTCTAAGTTTTAGACTTTGCATGGATTTACATTAGGATCTGAGATTCTCAAAATTGTTTTGGTTGTTTTATATTTTAGGTATAGCACAAATTTTATTGTAGAGGCTTTTAATGCCTCTTATTTTTAGCAATTCCTTGGCTATTTTAGAGAACTGTACGTGTTCATTCTTAATCCTTAGGAATATTAACTCACTAATCTGTTGTAAACATTAATGAATACTTCTCCAAATAGAAACCAGCTCTGCTTCCTTTCCCAGCCATCAACACAACGTTGTCAAGAAATTTATTATCTCAAAAACATCTTCTAATAGGTTATTTTCTTCATTGGAAAAAAGTTTACATTATTATATTTATTCTATCAGCTATCAGAGTGATCAAAGTCTGCAGCAATTGATTCCCTGGGAAAGGGCCATTTGTTGATGTGCAGATGTGTAGTCTATCTGTAAATGAGCAGGTTTTTTTTACATATAGCCTGAAGAGATACACAACAAACCATCCTTACAACATACGTCTTTAATTAAATTGATATTGGTGGGTTAAAAACAGTAAGTGAGAAGATGACAGCTAGGGAAATAGGTATCCTATGACTATTTATAATAAACTGTTTAAAATAAAAAAGAGTAAGAAACATCAATTGGCTTTTTATAATTGAAGAGAGAAGACTAACCAAGTGTTGTGTTCTCAGTTCTTTTATAAGCAGAGACCACAGGAGAATAATTCTTACATAAGAAGCACAGGGAAAAGAATCGTTAGTTTTTCCACGTGTATTTTTGTTTCTCAAAATTGTTGGGGAGAACTTTGTCCAGTCAGAAATGAGCAAAAACAAGATGCAAGAAAGATGAAAATAGGGGCATCTGGTCTTAAGAGAGTCTTAGAGAATACAGCAAAAGAGACATTGCTCCATTGGATATTATAATTTGGTATGTAACATGAACATTTAAAATTCTGATTAAAGTGACTAAAAGGATTTATTTTTAAAAATCAAATAAGAACTTAGGGGATAAAACTCAAAATAAATGTACTCTCAGTAGTAACTCAATGCAAGAGTATATCTTTTCTCACTTTGATAAGCATGGATATAAAATCTCGCTGTCTGTATTCTAAGCTTTCCTACATTTTCTGTAAAGAGTGATTCACACCAGGTCACATCTAAATGACTCAACATTTTGAGATAAAAGGCTGTTTACACAATATACACATTCTTTACTTACAGAGCAAAATAAGCCTAACACTTTTATATTAAAAACCTGGGATACAGTAGGATTAGTAGCACCATGAAAAATAATTCTTCCCCCAAACTTCAGTCTTTTATTTTATTCAGTATGATTCTTCTGTTACTTGAAGTTTTAATGTGCTGTTTAAGTCACTGGGCAAAATATATAATCTTCATCTTATAATTCTTGGAGAAAGTCATTCTGGACCCAAAAAGTAAATTCATTTCCTTATTTCTTTCACAGAAAACAACAGAGACCTTGCTCTGACACAATCCTGAGGTACATCTGAATCTTCATGGTTACTAGTCAGCATGTTCTCTTGGTCATATATAGTAGCACCATTGGTGGCAGCAGTGGTAAAGTTAGGGAGAATGAGACATTGCATCCTGGGAATTTTATATATATATCACATTTAAAAACACACAAGGAATTCTTCAAAATGTTATGTCCTCTTCATGCACACTTGACATCGGCTAATACGTGTCCTCAAGTCTCCTGCTTTCAGCGTTTCTGACTGAGGTTTACTGGGAAATAAGAAACAAGACAATCAGATTCACCTTTTCTGGTATTTCAATTCTATTACTGGTTCAAATTTATACTTAACATTCTCTTTATGTTATGTAGCTCTCCTAGTGATTTAATGGATTACTTTTGAGCTATGTGATCTAATGCAGTGACTGGTGTGACCTAAGAGCCATTAGCGGTCACAGGTACGTTTGTGCTGTTCTCCTACCACTATGATCTTTGTATATTTGTGTCTCCCTCTCTTTCTCTGATATCTTTTTCTCTTTCTCTGATACATTTTTCCAACAATTGTAGAATGAGTGAGATCTGGGCAACTGATGATGAATACATGATAAGGACCAGCAGAAAAATATCAAGTAATGATAAATGAAAGAAGCAACACATAAAAATACATTTAAACTGGAAAAAATCAATAAACTGAAGTATCCTGAGGTACATGTATTATATGCAGTCTTACTAATTCAAACTGAGAATCCTGGGAAATGAGACCTCTGGACAGGGGGAGAGAACACAGACTGTAGCTTTAATTCCTGGGGTGGCCTCAATCTAGTTGAAGAGATGCTGACTTGTTATCGAGCAGGTCATATAACCTTTCTTTGTCTATTTGCTTTGATATTGAAGGATTACTACACCAGGCATTGCAAACCACATTTACCTAATATTAGTCAAGTTGGTTTTTCTGACCTGAGTCAAGTATACGAGGAGAATAAGTAAGAATAAAATACATAGCCCAATAAATTCCTCACATTTGTTGGGGATAAACCATCCATGAATTGTCTCTCTCTTGCTTAGCATCACTGAAGAAAGTTTTGGACCTAAACTAAAGCCATAAGCACCTTACCTGAACATGTCTGACACATCTACAGTTGCCAGCCAAAAGCTGTAGGAGTTAGCATAGTAGTTACAGGTACCCCGCCCATGACATTCGATGAAGGGAGCTGAACGAAACTCTTCCAAGCAGGAACCAGGGGAGGCCAGGGCTTGACCTGAGCCCTCTGCCCCTGCACTTGTATGCTAGAAAAGACAAGGAAAAATGTGCCACAATATCTATGTGCCTCACTGAATATCCAAAGATGTGTGCTGAGCTTAGTCAAAAATTCAAATCCAGTGAAATGACTAGGTCCAGAGGTAAGAGAATAATATTCACACTAAGGGTAGTCAACAAAAGTAATAAGTAATAGGAAGTTTACGAAAATATGTTACAGAAAATATGTTGAGGGGGAACACAATGCCTGGACAGAAGTTATTTAAGGTTCAAGCTTCTTCTTATGCAAATGACAGGGATTCCTCATATTGGGGAGAAATGTAGATAAAATGGACAGTCAGCTATGATGACAAAGGCAAGGAAGAGTGTTTCATACCATCATGAAGGAATAACCAATCCACAGAGAATCCCATCCCTGAGGACAACGGGGAATCTGGATGGTCTGACTGTGAACTGCAATCACCACGGCTGGCGCTTCACATACTGCACATCTGGCAAAGGAAAGGGAGAGGGAACGTAATTTACAGAGTATGTTGGACATAGCAGTCCCTCTTCTTTGAAAGTCTTCCTGGTATGGAGCCCCACAGGGTGTCTTCAATGCTCAGAGAAGGTAAAAAATGCACTTTGAGAATTGATTTTGTATAAGTACAGTCTCCCAATATGCGTGGTGTGTGTGTGTGTGTGTGTGTGTGTTACGAACTAAAATTTTTTTTCAAGAAACTGCAGACACTGTAATGGCATTTCTATTTTTTATTCTGCCCTAAATTCATATTCATATTTGCTATAGTCGATGCCATAATTGCTATAAGAGATTGGCTTACTGTATTGCACTTAGTACTTGCTGTCAAAATGCCCAAATACAGGGTAGACATTTACTAATGCTGGAACTGTGGTAAGAAAAAATGTCTGGTAAACTGGAAAAGACAAGAAACACACACCTTCTCAACCTCTACCCATTATTCTTGGTCCAGAGGACATTTATTAACCATTTAGCCCTATCTGGAGAAGTACAACATATCCAGAATGCTGGGCAGGTACCCAGGCCCTTGGAGATGTGACTGAAATCTACAAAATCAAGTAAAATAGCAACAGAACGAATACCACTGAGCCTACCAGATCTTTAATAAAGAACACGAGGGAAACTCTTGAAATATGACTTAGGCCAATTTGGCAGTTTACCTACATAATAACTAATATATTTAGAGGAACTTTTACTCCCAAGAATTGGGACTGAAAAAAAAATCACACATACACACACACACACACATACACACACACACACACACACATGAATTCCCAAAGGATTTAGGCAAATGTGTTAAAAAGGGCACCATGAATTCATTACTAAGGCTGAACTACCTTTAATCTTTACATTCAATATCAAAGGAGCTAGACTTTCCAATGATTCATCTCTTATGGTTATCGGAATCCTGAGTCACAATCAGAAGAAAAATGGCAATATCCAATATTCCTAGGAGATCAAGTTAAACTAGGATTTCAAGGTGGCAAAACCCCAGGAAATCTCTATTAATTCTACCACCCTCCTCTTAGTTACTTATGCTCCAAATCTCAGCTATCACTTCCTCCTGCCCATAGCTAATCATTGCCAAATCCTATCTAGCCTAATAACATGACACATGTCACTGTGGGTTCCAATCCACTCATATCAGGACTATAGCGATATCCTTTAATCCAACTGTTCTCTCTACCTCAGGACTATCCCTTCTGTAACCAATGTTACACACTGATGGCTTAGTAATATCCCCTGAGGTGTACCTCAAAAATATTTTGGAGCTTCTCTTAATATGCCATATAAATTTCAAACTACAATTTGGCAATGAAACTTTCTACCATCTGGACCCAAGCTAACTTTACAATCTTTTCTTTCTATGCAATTTTTACATAGTACATTCTAGACACATTAATCTATTACCTATTCTCATTTTCTCTGCCTAGCATGTCTTTTCCCTTTATAAATTGCCTGTGCCTCAGGTCCTTCCAATCTGTCCAGGACTGACCAGTTCAAAACAATTTCTTCCATATACTCATCCAAGATTACTCCAGTTGAAATTAAATATCCCTTTCCCTATACCTTTATAACATTTTATTAGATCTATTGTAGCACTTAGGTCAGGCATGGTGGCTCAAGCCTGTAAATCCTAGCACTCTGGGAGGTCAAGGTGGGAGGATCACTTGAGATCAAGAGTTCAAGACCAGCCTAAGCAAGAACAGCAAGACCCCATCTCTACCAAAAAATAGAAAAATTAGCCAGATGTGGTGGCACGTGCCTGTAGTCCCAGCTTCTTGGGAGTGTGAGGCAGGAGGATCATGAGCTCAAGCGTTTGAGGTTGCAGAGAGCTATGATGACACCACTGCACTCTAGCCAGGGTAACAGAGTGAGACTCTGTCTCAAAAAAATTAAAGAAAAATAAAATATTGTAGCACTTAGCCCAATCCTGATATACATTAGATTAATTTATGTATATTGGCCTAATTACTAGACTATGAATTCTTTACATATTACATTATGCCTATAATGGAGCCTGGTCAAAAGCAGATCCCCAATAAATATGGATCAAACTAAATAGTGAATTGAATATTAAAAGGTACCTCTGTTCTACCTAACCTGGGAGGAATATCACCAGATTATTAGCTTTGGATTCATTTCTGGTTAGCTAAACTAACTGGGGATAGGTAACAATCAAAGCTAAACCAATTCCTTACCGACTAATGAATGGCTGGATGCTCTGGCCCTTTAGGGGTTCCATGCTCATTGGCATGGGCTCTGGGGTGGACAGCCAATAAGAATAGTCATTTCTTGAAGCAAAGTTGCAAACATTATTGATGTTGCAGAACATGAAAGGCATGGTACTAAAGCGACGAAGGCAGCTGCCAGCCGTTCCTAGGATGAATTGAAGAGAAAAAGATGAAGGACAGCATCATGATGGTACTTTTGTTTCTTCTAAAACAATAACAAACAACTTTTCAAAGAGAAGCTTGTCTACATTTCTTAGGTAATAAATATACTTTATTTCTCAAATTCTAATATTTACTCATATTTTAACATGTCTAAAATCAGGATGTATTTTACAATGTATGTGGACATTTACTGTGGT
Source organism: Lepilemur ruficaudatus (assembly GCA_963574885.1). NCBI lineage: Eukaryota > Metazoa > Chordata > Mammalia > Primates > Lepilemuridae > Lepilemur > Lepilemur ruficaudatus. Next base: position 27,473 of record CAUYRT010015498.1, on the reverse strand, counting down.
AGCTCATTATATATTCCCCAATGCTGTTTCTAAACTAGTGATGCATCTTATAAACAATGGTGTCTTATGGAGAATGTTTAGTAATTTATTGCATACAAATGAGGGACACACACTGAGTCTTTATCATATCTTATCAATATTTCCTGCTCTAGGCTGCCCTTTTTTCTCCTAAGACCTTCCTAGCATGTGTCTTGTGAGGGTCTGCAATCTCTTTAAGCCCTGGGATAACAATAGTGCTGACAAATATGCATAGCAACCAAAGAAAAGTTTCAAGATGAATAAGTAAAAAGGAAAAAAAAATGAGAGGAAGGAAGTATGTGAAGAGAAAAGAAAAGAAACTATTCTTTGATATTTACAGTTGATAGGAGGAGTAGAAGTTATCTCCACCAGTGTTCAAGCCTTTCCTTTCTCCTTTACTCACAGAAGAATGATAAAAAATGATGGAGCCCCTTCACACATTTTTAAGTGATATGATATTTAAATTTTGATCAGATATTATATTAAAATTTGATATCTAAATATTTTCATCAGGAGTTTAAATTGATACTGTGCCAGAATTAAGATTGGCTATTGTCTCTCAGCTCCGAACCTACCCTTCTATTCTCTTTGTAATACTAGGGGCTGAGGATTTGCAAACCACATTTCTACCTTGCCACCTGTCACTTGTGGTGTTTTGTGAATATTGATATTTAAAAATAAAATTTTATGTCACTCTTTTAAGTGTAACTAATGTAATGATTCAAAACTTAACATTAGCCATTATAGAAAATACGTAAACTCATCTTTAACAGCTGACAATTACACATCATTTCCTTTTGCATTTAAAAATTATATTTCCATTCTACTTCTCTCACAGTTTTATCCTAATGTAATATATCTTTATTTTTGGAAGTCTTATTTATCATTGTACCATATTTCTCTGAAACAAAAATTTAAAATACCTTTTAAAAATGTCTGTGACTGGATTTTTCATGTTAAAGGTTTTATATTTTGACCTGTCATCATTATAATTATTATTAATTCACAACTGATTAAAACCATACATATTATCAATCTTTATAATTACTAAACAAAAAGTAAACTTTTATTAGAAATATATTTCTTAATGACATGGATTAAAATGAGTTATAGAGCCTCAGTTAATGGCGACTTTAACAAAACCATTATTTTGAATTGTCCTTTTGAATTTGTTTCCCAGAGGTTTTCACACTTCAAGGCAATATGCCGTAGTATGACCCTTTTATTAAGTGGGAAATGTATGAGAGTTAAAAGGAGATATGGGAAAGGAGATCACCCAAAGCATAGTCACAGACAGATTGGCTTTAGGAGAAAATACATATGAAAGTTGAAGACTTGAAAATTGATTTCTTTAAAATTATGCTTGTACACCTCTTGGAAATTTTTCATATATCCAAAAGATTATGCTTATCTCAAACTGAAGATGACTGATAAAAGACAAATGGCTCTTAAACCTGGTGGATCATCAGAGTCATTTGGAATTTTAATACAATATGTTTGGGATAGGCCTAGGAATCTTAAAAAGTTTCCCAGGTTGAAAATCATTGATTTATTTGAATTTATCCATTTTTCCAAAAAGAAAAAAACTGGTTCAGAGAGAAGTGACTGACTCAAGGGTATGTGAGAGTGAAAGACAGCATGGCATAATCAAAAAAGGGAAGGATTTAGAATTGGCAGGTGTTAGATTCAAGTCTTCCTTCCATCACTTTCTAACTGTCATTTTTAGTCAGTTACTTAATCTCTTAGCCAGTTTCTTTGTGTATAAAATGAAAAAAACAATGTTTGTCATATTTTTCTTGATCACAGTTGTGACAATCAGATTAGACAATGGATATGAAAGTACTTTTTACATTACAAAGTAATTTAAAAAGAAAACTAACCTAATGCCTAATTTGGGACAGAGCTGCCTGGTATCATAAAGAAGAGAAAAGGAAGAGGTATATAAAAGGAAGACCCATAATGATGAGATCAGGGCTGTTTGGTTGCATCGGTGCTATAGGCTCCCCACAACGATGCATAATCCTGGATTAATATTCTCCAAATTTTCAAAAGGTGATTGATTTTATGTTCTCCCAATGTTTCCCCATCCCTTAAAAGTATAAGGCTTTATTAGACTAATGGTTCTCGGTATGGTTTTTTCTTCCAGATAGAAAAGTTTTAGTATTCAATCTATCTCTTCTACCCTCTTTGTTACATAACCATAATCCTTACACTAATCCAACACAGACTGTATTTATTCAGTCAGGTGATTGTTTCTTTAATATCAAAGCTAAAGCTGCCTCTATTCTTTGCTTAGCTATCAAGATATTTCCAATGCGGTTCTTGTATGAGCCCTAGCAGAGCCTCTGCAACCTACCACCACTTTTAGGATCTTGGTCCCTATCATGACACTTGTTTGACTAAATACATGCATTCTGAAGAGTTATAATGATATACTGGAAAGCAGATCCCATTTTTCTCTTTGTATTACGTTTTTGAATTTCATAGTGCTCAAAACTTTCTAATGGTTCCTATTGACCTGATAGGTTAAGGATTTTAAATTTACAAGTTTGATTGTAAGTTAGACTCTGACAGTCTAGAGAAAATGAACAAAAAAAAAAAGAGAAGAATTTTATGGTAAAATACTAGATAAAATTATCTAAATATATTAAATTAAATTAGTTAACTATATATCCAATTAAAAGTACTGAAAGATAATATAATCATTAATTTAATGACTATTTGGCAATTGCAAATTTAGAAAAAGAAGATGTACATAAAGAAAGCAAAAAAATGAATGAAAGTAAATGAATGATGAGAAAAAAAAAGAAAATACAAGGAAGAAAAGAGAAGTACAAGAGGAAGAAGAAAGATGTTAAGCAAACCCCCATTTTATCTGGATTCATAAAAGGACCTATGACCATTGGCTTCCATGTAAGAGAACATGCCTACTCTAGTGGAACAGAACTGGCAGGTGTAGCCATATTCCCTGAGAATAGAGCAAAGTACACCAGACCTCTGGGGTCTCTGCTGCTACAGAACTATTTTCACAGAATGAATGGCCCAGCCAATGAGACCTCAAGAGGCCTCTCATTATAAAGATCCCAGAAATCAGGAGCCCGGATTATCTTTGTAACTGTCTTTATGGAGGCAAACAGAATAGCGAGTCTCAAAATAGGTAGCCCCAGTTCAAACAATGGGACCTCAACATCCAAAGACAAAATTCCAGGAAAAGAAATTTTGGAGATAAAAGAGTCCTTGACTGTCATCCAGTCCAGCCTCATCTCATCAACCAAGCTGCACAGCCCAGTATTGACAAGCTACATGGGAACACTTTAAATGAACTGTGAACTGAATTTCATACAGAAGGATGGTGCTGTGTATAGCTTTAAACTGCTCTGATAATACTTTGTAAAGCTAAGGCACTTATTTTAGAAACTATAAACTAGTATAATTAAGCAATGACCTTAGTTTCTTTGATCTACGAACCAAGATTCTCTTCAAAACTTATCTTTCAACTTGATGAAAACCAGTTTCAGAGAAAAGGAAACTATGTCCCATGAATTATAAACACTGCCCACTCAAGCAGCTGCTATACTGTAGAGAGCCCAGGGAATCCGTTTCCTTAATAATTAAGCTAACTAAAAGTAAATGTGGTCTTTTTGAAAATGCCTTGCTTTAGGCCAAGAATTGTACCTCACAATAGCTAATTAATGCTTTTTGCTTAAGGTTAAATATTATTTATTTAAAGATCATAGGTAATATATTCAGTTGCCCTTGACATGGTCTTCAGTTTGCAAGTCCCAAAAGAACAGAGAGAGGCACTCTGGCCCAGGATACTCTAGAACCCAACGGGAGTGTCAAATCAAAAACAAAATGTGTAGCAAGAAATTAGATGCTGATTTTCTCACCCAAGTCTTGACCATGGGCTCTTTTATTTCCTTGTACATACAGAAGAGAAAAGCCTTCATAGATCTGGACTGTTCCCTGTGGGCATTGTGGTGCATCTGTCGTCTGGCTATGGCGTGTGATAAGAAATCCATGGGCAACAGAGGACGTTCCAGGGGGACCTGGGGGACCTTGTAATCCATCTGGCCCGGGAGGGCCATCCAAACCACGGGTACCTGTTTCCATGAAATCATCAATATACAAGATTAAGTAAGCTCTGATCCACTGTTATGGTTATTGACAAACATTATGACTTCATTATATTAGTTAATTTATTCAATATTTATGGAGTGTCTATAAAGGTGTTGTCAGATATCATGGACTTGGAGACAAATTAAGATACAGTTTCTGCCCTCAAAGAGATTTAAATATGTTTTTCTCTTCTGGCATTGGTTGAAGACAGCAAGCACTAAAATACTGGGTGAATGGAACCTGAGATGGGAAGAAGTGATGCTTATTTGGAGAGCCTGTATGTTATCTAGTCTCTTGCTGTACTAAAAGAGTCTGAACCCCATGACCAAATTTCAGCCTGATGTTTTGTTCATCAATGAGAAAGGAAGGGTGTGGTTGCCATCAGTTTGCCAGCTTCAGTGGTGAAAAATATTTTCCTTTGAATCTGTCTAGGGAGTAATTCCCAGGGACACCTTTTTGTTTAGAGAATAGGCAGGGCATTCTAAAAAAAGCCTTTTCAAAATGCTTTTTTTCAATCTACTACTGGCTCCCCTTCTCCATTTAGTGTCTTGATTTGACACTCATTTAAAAATTCTCTTTATATATAGGCCTCTGACCAGTGTGTGTATAGATTTTCATTTTGGGGAAACTTCACAGCAACACCAGTGATGAAGATGACACTGACTTGTTTTGTTCCCTAGAACTACGGCATTAATGAAATGGCAAGTTGTTGGCTCTAGGAAGGCCATATGTATCACCACTCTGCCTTGTTGTTGCTGACGTTTGAAATAGAAACTCTTTATGCTTATTTTATTTAGAGTTATATTATCTAGAGTTGCTAACATATATTTACTATCTAATGAGTGTATGATCTTCTATTCCCATTTTAACAATCTTAATGTATTTTTTATTGCAAGTTGACTCAAATTCTTTTCGGAAGTAGGTTGAGTATAGATTGAAAGTCTAGTAGATACCAGACTCAATATTATTAGGGGCACATATTAATGAGTGACCTCAAAAATCTGCATATCAATTTATCATCTCAGCACGAGATGTCACCATAACCCTCAAAGGTCTATGTGATCACTTAAACTTTTCATTTATATTTACTGCATTTTATGGGGGAAATTATACCCTATTGTGATGTTTTCAAATCTGGTGGGATTCATAATAGTTTCAAGGTGGTCTAGAGATTTAAATCAATATATTGAACATTAGCTGAATAGGTAAGTATAGTGAGTATCTGGAAATCCCTATCTTGATAGAAAGCTGGGTTTTCCAATTCTCTAAACATATAAACAAAAGCAACCTTTGTATGTTTCTCTTATAGTGGCAAATCCACTTATATGTGCCTTCCTATTTTTCTCCTGCTCCAGATTCACCAGCCAGCTGTGCTCCCTCAAGAGGAAGATCTCATAGCTCCAAGTGGAGGCCCTACGCCCAGAGGTCTCCCATATTTAAAGACCACCATCAACAGCATTGTTTTACTTGTCTCACCTGGCTGGCCTGGCAGACCTGGGTCTCCTTTGCGCCCTACTGCACCATCAAAGCCAGGGAGTCCATTGCGTCCAGGATCTCCTGGAGGGCCAATTGGACCTATAGGAAAAGAAACAGGGTTTTCAAATGTGGGTAGAATAATTTCACATCCAGACAGATTTAGAACACAAGAGATTCTTGAGACACTGAATTCATAATCTAGATTAAATCCAGACAAATGATGGGATATCTCAAGCCCAAGACAAAAGAAGAAAACAAAGATTTAGCTTTGGTTTTAAACATTCCATTTACTTCTGAGGAGATTCTCTTAATACGGCAGTTGTGTTCTCTTTGCCTTCAAAACGAGAGAGGAGTGCAGATCCCAACTTTTGTTATCTATTATAAGTTATGGCTAGGTACACTTTATTTTTGGTAAGACTACCACTCAATCATTTAATAATGGAGAAAGACTAAAGTTAGTTGCTAGCTCTCTTTTAGAATAGAATGAGTCATAGAGTCATATGGCTAGCTATTAATAGATAGCAGTTAATTTAAAAGTCAAGGGGCCTCACCAAGAGAAATTGATGGCCCACCAAATCAGCCTTGATCTTTCTGTTGGGTGAGGTAGAGAAAGCACCAGCTCTTAAATGCATTTTCATTTCATTACAGAGTTTTTAACATTAACTTAGCTGTTAACTTAGAATAGCCAGAGGAGCTAAAAGAAACCTGAAAACGCCTAAAAGAAATTCAGCTATGAGAAGTTAACAATTTCGAAAAAAAAAAAAAAGAAAGAAAGAAATGGACCTGTGGTGTGGTCTGGTATTCTACTAGTTGCTGAGACTCCTATTGTCAGAGACAAATTCTGACATGTCAAAAAACAACTAGGGAAATGTTCTGAAATACATAAGCCTTAAAAAGATGATCTGCAAAGGTACCTGGTAAGCCTTGAGGTCCTGGGAGTCCTGGTGGACCTTTTAACCCAGGCTGGCCAGGAATCCCTGGAGGACCAGCATCTCCTTTGATTATAATACTCTGTCCTGAAGGACCAGGTAATCCAGGAGGACCTAAAAGGCAAAACACACAAATTTGAAGGGGAAGAGAAAGGCCAGAAGAAATGGATGCCAAAGTGACCTAAGATCAGAATAAGAATTGTTGTGAGAAAAACATGTCATATGTATTGGACTGCTGCCATATGTGCAACAGAAATCTGTTTGGGAAAACTACCATTATCTTGCCCAGAAGACTGAAAAATAATTTTCTTGGGGTCAATGGAAAAATTAGGCATATCATCCCTATTTTCAAGCCTTGAGCATCACTCAGTTACTACAAAGTCTAATCCATTACAGTTCTAATCCATTAGAACAGTTCTAATCCAGTCTAATCCATTACAGTTTGAATACTTGGTGTCAGGGGAAGACAATCCTATTCCCCTACAAGTCCGTTCGGATTCTAATAGCATTTGTAGTTCTTGTTTGTTGTGCTTGTCAAGGGACCCATTGAACTAGTAGGGGAATTTAGCAGATGCCCTATTTCACAATTTATAAGAAACCGCAATATATCTCTTAGCAAAAAGAACTATTTTAATATAAAAATATACAAATATACATATGTGACTTGTTCTTGTGATCTGTTCAATTGGATATTGAAAAGTTACTATAAAAGCCAATAAAAATTTCAAAGAAGGATTCTTGTCAATCCTGCATCTATCCTAAATTTAAAAGGTCTACTATCAATATTATATTAATAAAATAGTGTTTTAGATATCAGTAAATAAAGAGAGAGTCTTGCTTATTTCCCTTTAGTTGTTAAGGACTTAGATTGGCAGTTTTACAGAAAGACAGAATGCAAACTTTCAAATTCTTTAATGCATCCAAGTATCAGGTATAACTAACTTCAGGAATAAGTCTTACCTGGTGGACCAATAAGTCCTGGTTCCCCCTCAGGGCCAGGTGAACCAGGTACTCCACTGGGTCCTTTCATGCCTGCAAAGAAGATACATAAACTTGCATGGCAAAGCAACAGGGCTACAGCCTTTACCCAGTCAAATCAGAAAATGGGTATCTTGTCCCAAAGGAGTTTAATATAAAGGGAAACCTCAAAACATCCCTCCAAATACCTGGGAATCCTGGAACACCAGGGAGACCACGATCTCCTTTCATTCCATTAAGACCTGGCCGGCCAAGATTACCCTGAATAAATAAAATCATTAATGTTAAAAAAAATTAGGGGGGAGAGAGGGGAGTGAGGACATAGGTATTGCATAGTACAGGGACACATGGCCCCGAGGCCACAGATTCCCACCCCTGGTATAGTGGTTTATAGCACCATCTCTAGAGTCAAACTTCCAAGATTCAAATCCCAATTTTGCCCCTTATCAGCTGGTGTGAACTGAGTTGATTATTTACCTCTTTGATCCATAGTGTTCTCACCTCTAACATGGAATGAATAATGATATCTACTTTATGGAACTGTGGTGAGGGAAGTTCATATTCTAAGCATATTAAGTGCTTAGAAAACTGATTGGCATGGTGTACTTAATAAATGGTAACTATTATTTTATTATTATTTTTTAATAGAGATGAATCTTGCTATGATGTCCAGGCTGGTCTCAAACTCCTGAGCTCAAGCAATCTTCCTTCCCAAGCCTCCTGAGTAGCTGGGACTACAGGCTATTTTTTAATTATTAAAAAAATATTCTTTTTTTAGTCTAGACCTAAGGTGATAAATGCTTGGATTAGAGTCCCATGTGCAGAAATGATAAAGCCTGAAAGACTTAGCAAAGATATAGTAGGGCCTGTTAATTAATTGGATTAGAGGGCCATGAAAAGTGTGGAAAGAAGAGTTGAAAATAGCTTTAGAATGGATCTAAAGGAAGAATATAGAATAGCAAAATCATGTAGGAGGCTATTGCTTTAGTCCAAGTGTGGGAAAATGAAGTCTGTATTAAGAGGAATGAAAAAGGAGAAAGCCTGGAACATCTTATTATGCCAAAATATAAGAAAGTATTAAGAAAAAGGGGGGTGCATGTCAGAAAGACATAAGATCCGGCTCAAAAGGGCTTCCAAATCTGGAACAATGAGAGCATCTAAACAAGTAATGACAGTTTAAAAATTGTAAATCATTGGAAAAAATGGGAAATCATGGGTCTATATTGATAATAAATACATAAATAAATAGGAAAGAAGAGCAGGCTCTTGCTTATAGTAGGGCCAACTGGTATATGTGGAGGTAGTGCTACAGATGGAAAATTATCATTTTGCCATTATCCCAGTAATGATTGGTTGAAGCAAAAAACATTAATAAATGTTAAATCTAAGGGGAAATTTTGATGAGGAGCAGTATATTTGCATGATCTTAATGTGCCTTCCTGCAGTTTTGCTTATTAGTTGCAAGAGGAAAAATAGCAACCATACAGTGGAGAAACCGAACAACAACTTGATTGGGTGATCAAAATTAAAATCACAAATGAGGGGCAGATAGACATCATGGGCCTCCTTATCTATTATCCTGAGAAGGACACAATAACACTCATGTAGTATTCCAGCTGGGGATGCATAACTTGAATCTAATTATAAAGAAACATCAGACAAAAGAAGGAACACTCTATTTTAAAAATGATGGGGGTAAAATTTTTTTCAAAATGTCAAGGTCATGAAAGAAAAAAAAATAGGCTTAGGAACTGTTCCAGATTAAAGGAGACTAAAGAGATATGACAATTAAATGCGATACATGATTTGGTCTGGGTCTTCTACCGGAGGAAGAAATGCTAAGAAGGACATTACTAGGTCAATTGACCCAATTGGAATATGAAAGGTGGAAATTAAAGTACCATATCTATGTTCAATTTCCTGAAGTTGATAACTCTGCTGTAGTTATAGAGAATATTTTTAATCTTAGGAAATATGCACTGAAGTATTTAGTGGTAAAGGGGTGTGATAGATACAACTTATTTTCAGACATTTCAGGAAAAAATATATATTTATATAAACATATATACTTATACAGAGAGAAAACAAAGGGGCAAAACGTATTAGGCAGTAGCCTTGAATGCACACAGGGTGACATGTGAACTAGAAGTACATGGGGGAAGAATGAGGTGGGGAGTGAGTAGAGAATGAATAAAGAAATAAATAAATTAAGCCTAGGTAACTAGAAGAATAACGATGCCGTAGGGAAAAAAAAGGTTAGATACAGAAAAGCATCAAGGGCCACTACTTTAGACTTTTTTCAGCTATAAAGCAGTCTTCAGAATTAAAAGATAGCCCAAACCCTGTTGGCTGCCAAATCTACCAAGAATCTGCTTGAATGAATGGAGGTAGCTTTGAGGATCCATAAAGAAGAATGTGACTCTTTGGGTCACTCAAACCAACATAGAAAGCACGAGTGTATATGCTATATTATTCTCTTTTTATAGGTGAAGAAAGAATCCCAGAGTGTCTGTTTTCCTTATAGACACAAAGCAGAAGTGTGCAGTGGAGCTGAAATTTGACCCCAGTCTAGTTAATTTCAAAGTCTAAAATATTCCCACTCACCATTTACTTCCCTATGGGTGGACTCATCCACATGAAATGCTCTGATATACATGTCTCCTTTGCATAAATTTGCTTTCACTGAAGTGAAGGCTTCTCAAATCTAAAAACTATACATACCCAAAACTTCTGAGGAACCCTTTAACTATAATATAGCAAAGTCCCTTTAGTTGGGAGACTGTAGGAAACTTGCCTTCTACTTTTTTTTAATTCTCCACTGAACCATGCAAACAGCCTTGTTCAATGAATGTTAATTAAAATGATGCAGCTTAGAATTCTCATTTTGAATGCAAACATCCACACTCCTCTCTCATCAAATATCTACTCCCATTTCCTACCGGGAGTCCTGGTGGTCCTTGATCTCCTTTCAAACCAGGCAAGCCAGGTTGCCCAGGTTGGCCTGGGTTTCCCCTCTCTCCTTTAATACCTCCATTTCCAGGGAGACCCCGAGGACCTTCTGGACCTGGTGAACCTTGATAACGTACAACAAATAACCACATTTCAGTATAGCATAACAGTAACATAAAAGTCAGGCTTTTAAAATATCAATCATCTTCCTATTAGTTTGCAGAATAAAATCCAGACTATATTTAAATATATGGAACTATGCTGACTCCCTTTCTAATGCAAAGTAGACTGGGTTCTTTTTGTTATTAACACTGGTTTACAGACTCTTTTAGTTTACATTTTATTATATATTAAACTCAATAAACTCATATCTAAAGAAAGGACTCAGGACATCATAACATTTGCTTCTGCAGTGCTTCAAGTGTTTGACTTAATGTGAAATGAAACAGAAACTGTAGGGCACTTTCTCAAATTGGAACATGCTTCGGAAACACCTGGAGGGCTTGTTAGATTCCTGGGCCCACCACCAGAGTTTTGGATTCAACAACACTGAGGAGGGGCCCAATAATTTGCATTCTAACAAGTGCCAAGTAGAAGCTGAAGCTACTTGTTTCAGGACCATGCTTTAAGAATCACTGTTGGCTGGTCCAAGTGCAGTGGTGTTTACAACTAATTGATCACAACTAGTTAACATATTTCTTTGTTCCTTCTCCACTCCCACCACTTAACTTGACTTACCCTTAAAAAAGAAATCACTGCTGTAGGGCAGTCAGGGATTTAAGGCATTTGTCTCATTGTGATTAAAATCAAATTCTTTTATTTGTAAGTAGTTACATTTATTCAGCTTTTATTACTATGCAATAAAAGATAGTTATTTAAGCAAACTAACTGTTTAACTTCATTTTAGTAATACGCTTGAACTTGGGAATATTTTAAAATGTCAGAAATTTATTGATACAATACAGTACTTTTAACATTTATTTCTAAAGTGTTTTCATATTTTTAACATTTTAAATATTTTTAAGAAAAATAAATAATTCTGTATGCATCTTGTGAGTAAATAAAATAATTTAAAATGGGATTTTGCTAAGTTTTTTTCCTTATGCTATGTTTTCAACCTTTCTTAATAAACACATCAGGTCCATTAAGCAACCAGGGAGATCTTATCATCGGCCAAGCCTTTTGTCACTAGGTGTGAAATAGGTGCTACTTCCTTGCAGAGTGTTTAGTGGCTGAGGTTGAGACTAAGTAATCCTGCCTTAATAAAATAATTACAAAGCCCCAAATAATGAACAGCCAATAGTTAACACTTACACCTTCTCTCCTCTGGTAATCTCAGTTTTTTTTATTGATTATAACAAAAAATGAAGATACATAGGGATTATTTTTAAGGAACTATCATGGGCATATGAATTTAGAATACTGAGTTCATGCTTATGTATGGACAATGTGTCATCTTTTTTACCTGAGATAAAATTGACTTTAGATCCCTTCCCAATACTCTTAAAACTCAGAATCAATGCCTAATACTAACAAGGCAGAATGGCATAGAGATTAAAAACACTGGACTCTGGAGTTAGAATGCTGGGTTAGAATCCCAGTTCCATTAGTCATTAGTTATTTGACTTTAGCAAGATTATTAATCTCCTTGACTTTAATTTATTCTTCTATAAAATGGAAATAAGAATAGCACTTACTTTATCAGGTTGTTATAAGGATTAAATGAGATAGCATATATAAATTACTTAGCACAATGCCTGGCACATAGTGAAAACTATGGAAGGGTTTCATTAGTATTATTATTACTATTACTAATACTCTCTTCGTTATTCATAGCAATACTGAAGGTAAGAACCTATCTTAAAATAACAGCCTGTTTTTAATCTTGCAGGTATTTCTATGTGATTTCAGAATATAACATTACATATCTGGCACATGAGAAAGAGGAAGGAGGCTCACAACAGTAAAACAATTGTTTTATCTTTAAACAATTTAAAGATCATATAGTAACTCCAGCCTGGCAACCAGACAACAAATAAATTCCCCTCCCAATAATAAGAAAGGGTTGGGGTACTTTGTACATTAAAAAAAACTGTATTGTTCAAATGCACTAGATAGGGTTTTCTAAGCAAATTTGCTAGTTTCATCCATAATGTATGATTTGGACTAGAAATCAGGTAGCAAATCAGCTTATTAAGAAGAAAAATAAACTATCTGTGAATCAATCTGATAGCAATGACAGGGTTAGATTAAGATGGGGGAAAAAAAGGGAAGTTTTATGACCCTTTACCCCAATTTGAAAGGTTATCAGAATATGGTATCATTTGAAGAAAAAAAAACTAGGGTACTGCACTTTTTACAATTAAAAGAAAATAATAGGAAATTTACATATTAATTCAAATCTGCTGTTTAGAGTTCCTTGAATTTAAATCAATGAGTAATAACATTTAATGACATAAAGGACATATAAGTTTTATTTTTAACAATATTCAATAGTTTCTCTCTCCCATTACTGAAAATAGCCCTGAATACACGGATCAGGGCAATCTGAGGCAACCAAATTTCAAGAAAATAAAATCAACAGAGATTACAAATGGGCCAGACACCTGCCTAAAAAGCTTAATGCAGTCTTGAAGGTAAAATTAAGTGTATTTCCATTTAAAATTCAACATGTCTTTATGTATCGACTACCTAGCATAAACAATTGAAACCACAAAGACCTAATTTCATTTTAAATTTAATTATAATCAAGTCACATTACCTTTGTCAAAATGTTAAAACCCCAGCAGATAGTATTTGAGGATAACAGCACTCTTCAATGACTTCTGCATTATAGCAAAAAAAGTGCATTTCTCTTATCACACATACAAAGCATTAAAAAAAAAAGAATTGACTAGTGAAGAGTCTAACCTTGAAAACCTGGGAAGATCAGAGTTCACCAAAGCCCAAAGATCGATGTTAGCAGTATCAGACATCACACAGTACAAAATAAGATTATGAGTTAGAAGTGGTTCACAATATAGCATAAGTTAAACAATAATCTTTGCTAGCATTTCTTATACCTACAGCATAATCAGTATGCAAACAGAACCATAGAGGAGTATGGAGAGCCAAACCTTTTCAAATAGAGCTTATTCTAAAGAATAAGCTGCTGGTCTTCAGTAATCAAACAAAATGGAAAACTCTATTGAAGACATCATGTTAATACTGCTACTGTGGCTTTCCAAAAGTTAGCCTCTCAAAACATTAAAGTTGGCAAAATAGTACCATTTCACCGACAGCCTTCAGCTCCTTTAGCAAAAGGGTAATTTTGGATAATGTTTAAGTTTCTCTTAGCCTCTACCATCCTTTAGTAAAAACACCAGGTGCAAATTTCTTGATATGTTCAGACCGCCCCAAGGAGATACAGTTAACTTTAAAGATCTCATTGGCAAAAAATACAAAGATTATAGGTGATGGAACAGAAAAATCAAAACCTGAGTACATATAATGGCCATTATCAATTGTACTTTTGTTTGTATTTGAAAACCATTCCATGAAGCCACATTCTGATTTTTTTTCCTAATTCATAACAAGGCTTTCTCCTGTATATTATTACTTACAATGTGTTACTTAAAGAGAAAAAGCCAATGTATATTTGTATACCATTAAACTTGAAAATAAAGATTCAAATTTTTTAGAGATATGAAGACTATCAGTGAAGGGGTGCTTTAAAATAATTTGTCATGCAATATCCCACCCCAAACCACAGAAAATATCACATTTACTTTATTACTATTCAGCACACATATTAAGTCAGGCTATTCACTATTAAAAGGAGGATCATTAAGTATAAAGATTAAACGCCTACAAATAGAACACCTCTTCCTTAGTGTTAATTGACTAAAAACACAATTTTCTTTTCTTACAAGTCTTGCTATGATTTGTAAACATTGAATGTTAACAGAAAGAATAAATTGTGCTACGGAACTGAATCCTAGAAGTTAGAAGACCTAGGATCTATTTTTGACCCTGCTACTTAATAACTGTAACTGTATGTCTTTGGGCAATTCAATCTTTCTGAGCTTGTTTTCTCACCCACACAATGGGAATAGTGTTATCTGCTCTAACCTCCCTCATAGGATTGTTTTAAAAATCAGATTCAATTTTTAAAATATTGACCTAATGTCTGCCATGTGCAAGTTTCTACAGGAAATAAGACCCAAACTCTGCCCTCTAGAAGCTTACAATAAAAGTAAATTGTATGATGTAAATGATGGTATGCCATATACATAGAAAACATTATCATTACTACTTAACATGTAAAACTTTTAAAGCATTTGATACTTTGAAATTTAGAAAGCTAAAAATTGGCTTCTGTTTGTTTAAATGGTTTCTAAACCACATATAGCAAACTAACTCAGGACAATACCTAGAGCAGAGTCTGGCCAAACAATTAGTTAAATAAATTAGGATTCCCACGTAAGATAATTCAGAGTTTGAGTAAAGAAATTTTATGTGTATGTGTTTGATACAGAAGGACCAGTAACAAGAACTCCTAGAAAAATATTCCACTGGAATATGACATTTCAGTCTGAGTCACTAGCAAGGAAGACTTTGGATCATATCATAGCAAAACTTCTAAGACTTTAATTTCTAAAAGGTAACATTTTAACGAGTTATATGCCAAGTCAATTTTGTGTATGAAGCTCTCAGTCCATTATTTTTCAAACCACCTAACACAGTTTAACTGAAAAGCAAAACAAAAACCTAAAGTCTTATACATAATTAGTAATTACTAAAGATACACTGATGAATTGACTAGTATATTTTAAATTCAGTTTCCACTTAAAGATGTAGCCTTCAACTGTTGCAAAGAAGACAATACTACAGAGACCAGGTTCCAACAACTATGCAATTTAGAGCACATTTGGTAAATAAGAAGTTGTTAAATCGGTTTTAAAGTAATGTGGCTACTCTTCTTTTTCTTCTATGAATATATTATAGTGCCTCAGAAGAAAGAAATCTCCTTGCTAACAATATAGTCTAGCAGTGATCAAGCAGCAGAAATATGTACAGGTCAGACAAAGTATGACTCAAAATTATTTCAAAGTATCCCCTAATCTTCTCTTTACCTTAGTGATAGTTACATAGCACACACTGTCTTACTCTTTTTGATGACATACATTGAGGAAGAACACAAGAAGCAGTTACTAGGGGTTGATGGAATTTTTGAGGAAACAGAAGAAACAAGAAAGTAGATGCAGGGCCCAGTCTGCTATGGATAAGAGTCTCCTAAAATGGCAGAAATAGTTTTGCTCTATCATTTATCATATTTATAACTAGAATAAAAAGGCCACATCATAAACATCAAGCCATATAATGGCATTTGTGGAAAGATGATCCACTAGTCGAATAGATACTTAATGAGCAATGGGGAACCTTAAGTCAGAGTCCCAGCTATGCCAATAACTAATAGTATTACCTTGAGCAAGCTGTTCAATCTCTTTGGGCTTCAGTTTTCTCATATATGACAAAGACGCTCTCCTTGACCTAAGTTTAGACAGGCTTCTCTGAGCCCTCTTCTCAACTAGGCCTCATCCTCAGGCCCTGTTTTTGGCCTGCCAAGCCCATGTATAGCAAGAATCATGGTAATATCAGTTTAGGGAGAGTCCCTCTACCCTTGATATCTGATCAAGTTCTTCATTCCCCACAACTGATGTCAATGTCTTTGGTCCATCTTTACCAAAAATCCTATTAGGCCAGTTTAACAAGAACCCTCCTACCTCTTAGCAATTTTCCATCACTGACCTTGGCTATTATCCAATTAGCAATTTTCCATCACTGACCTTGGCCTGGAGTTATGCTCCTTGGCTATAAATCCCCACTTACTTGTCTTTGTTGTATTTGGAGATGAGCTCAGTCCCTCTCTCCTATTGCAATAGTCTGTCCCCTGTTGCAATGGTCCTGAATGAAATCTGTCTTACCACCTTTAACAAGTGTCCAGTGTGTAATTTCTCTTTGACATATGTAAAACTTAAGTCTTTTCTAGATTTGACATTCTATGGTTCCATGCAATAATGGGTTTTAGGAGAGTAGAAAACTAGGGAATCAATTCAGATAGAGATAGATGGTCTCTTGAAAAATTATGAATTTTAAATTTATAAGAATAAAAAATGTCCTGCCATTCTCAGAGCCAGACCTCATGGGGTATACTTTTTTCCTTTTAAATTCCTCCTTAGAAGTTTGAAAAGGACTATTTATCTTGAATAAAAACAATAAATCCATTCAAATATCTGTAATTCTTTTTATTTCTGATTAAGCGAACATCTTTCACTATGAATCAGCAATTCTCTATAGGGTAGCTCTTGGTAATTGTTCTTTGGTATGTACTGTTTATATATATATATATATATATATACACATATATATATGATGAAAATAAATATTACAAGCCCTCTAATTTGTGCTGGTTATACTCATTCCTTTTTACTCTGTGCCTACTGGTCCTTTTTCACCTCAGCAGAATGTAGAATTTTGTGACAACCCAAAATGTGAAGATGGGATGGTTCTAAAACCTGAAAGAGGTATGGCAAGTCAAGAATTACATATTTGCATGGGATCACATCAAGCTAAAAAGCTTCTGCACAGCAAAGGAAACAATCAACAAAGTGAAGAGACAATCCACAGAGTGGGAGAAAATATTTGCAAACTACCTGTCTGACAAAGGATTAATAATTAGAATATATAAGGAGCTCCAACAACATGATAGGAAAAAATCAAATAGTCCGATTAAAAAATGGGCAAAGGATCTGAACAGACATTTCTCAAAAAAAAAAAAAAACCATGCAAATGGCCAACAGGTATACGAAAAATGCTCAACAAACATCATTAGTCATCAGAGAAATGCAAACCCAAACTACAATGATATATCATCTCACTCCAGTTAAAATGGCTTTTATCAAAAAGGCAATAATGAACGCTGGTGAGGATGTGGAGAAAGGGAAACCCCCGTACACTGTTGGTGGGAATGTAATTAGTGCAAATACTATGGAGAACAGTATGGAGGTTCCTCAAAAAACTAAAAATAGAACTACCATATGACCTAGCAATCCCAATGATGGGTATCGATCCAAAGGACGGGAAATTCAGTATATCGAAAAGATCTCTGCACTCCCATGTTTACTGCAGCACTATTCACAATAGCCAAGATTCGGCATAAACCTAAGTGTCCACAAAGAGATGAATGCATAAAGAAACTGTGGTACATAGACACAATGGAATATTATATAGTCACAAAAAGAATGAAGTCCTGCCAGTTACAACAACATGGATGGAACTGGAGAACATTATGGTAAGTGAAATAAGCCAAGCATAGAAAGACAAATCTCACATGTTCTCACTCATATGTGAGAGATAAATATTTTAAAAAATTGATCTCATGGAGACAGAGAGTAGAATGATGGTTACCAGAGGCTGGGAAGGGTTGTGGGGAGGGGGGTGTGAAGTGGGGATGCTTAATGGATGTAAAAATACAGTTAGATAGATAGAATGAATAATAGTTGATAGCACAAAAAAGTGACTATAATCAATGATAAGTTAGGGGATACTTTAAAATAACTAAAAGAGTGGAATTGGAATGTTCCTAACACAAAGAAATGTTAAATGCCTGAGATGGTGGATACCCCAATTACACTGACTTTATTAATTCACATCGCATGCCTGCATCAAAACTCACCTGTACCCTATAAAGATATACATTATGTACCTATAATAATTAAAAATAAAAAAAGAAAAAATAATTACATATTTGCAGGATCTGATAATACATACCATTGATTTAAAAAAGTATCTTTTTGAAGAATAGTTCAATTTCATTTGCATTCACAGATGCAAACATAAGAAATACACTCTTCTCCAAAGAAAAGTTAAAATATTATACCTTTTGGATATTATATATTTTCAACCAAAAATTAAACAAATATGTGAATTTTGAAATGTTGAATTAGTTTTCCTAATTAGGTAATTTGGGATCATTCCAACATACAGAAACACTGGGTTCTACAAGTTCCTGACAACTTAGATAGGCCAACATGTAAGAATTGAATTGGCATATATGCTCTTAAAATATATCCAAATACTTGGAAACATTAGGTATAGGTGCATATATATATACATATATATACACATATATGTATGTATACATACACATATAAATATATACATATAAATATATAAGAAAAGTTTCAAACTTCATGCAGTTACTACTTTGGAGTTAAGGAGCTAACCTGTAGGACCTGGATAGGGATCAAAGTTCACCAAGGCCCAATGTCATCATTAACAAAAAGAAAAAATATCAAAACTGTTAGAAATATCAAGAAACTAAAGCATTACACTAAATACTTTCAAGTTAAAATTTAATTAAATAAAAGAATACTCTGAAAGTTCATATTCATGCATCTGTATATAAACCAAATTATCATCACTTATCATCAACACTAAATAGAAAACAGCATATGTGACATATTTTGAAAGACCAAAAGTCATTTTTATAATAATTATTACTATGAGCTCATATTAAGAAAACCAATTCTAACAGTAATTGGGTTTAGAATTCCATTTTTAATTTGCAATTTATGAACAAATTGAGAAGTCACAAACACTCATCAGGTGTGTGCCCTTCTCCTGACTTTTCTTGTTATTATTTCTTTAAAAATAGCAATTTTAAATCACCTTTGTGACTAATGGCCTTATGTTGACTTATTTCAAAGTAATGTTCAACAGTGAGCTCCATTACTATTAAAGAATGAATAATCACAGTGTTGATTAGAATATAAAAGGGATAATAGTTTGGTTTATTTGAATTATTGCATGCAAAACCAAGCAAGATTCTTGCTTCAATTCTTTACATTTCATGCAAGAAAGTTAACATGGCTGAGGAGATTTTTCACTGGTTTTCTTCAATAATAAGCCAAGGTAAAACCTTAAATAATACCTTCCACAGACAGCCAAGTCAGACCAGATAAAATCTGATTTTGCAAATGATCCTCTGAACACAGTATGTGATCCCATTTAATTCTTGCTTTTATATCATGTCTTATTAAAATTAACTCTAATCACTTTATATTTTACTATAATTTAAATGATTTTTTTTCATTTTAAAATGCTTTTTAAAATAAGTTAGAGATTTTCAAAGGATAAAAGGACTGTTGCTTTGTTTCCTTAATCTTAGATTTCTCTTATTTTTTCTTAAATCAATGAAGGTCAAGTTTGCAATTACCAGAAATATAAAAATTGAGTATTAAGTCTCAAAAATCTGTTAATAACCTATCACCAGTGACTAGGCTCAGCTACATTAATCCAGAATGAAAATGAGCATTTCCAAAATTAGTAAAATGAAATGACACAGCACAGACACAAAATGAAAAGGTGAACATCGGATGCAAAATTGACCCTACTAGAGCAGTGAACACAAGACAAATGAGGAATAGACATGTGGTTGATATGAAGAGATCACTAGTCAATTTGATCATGCTGTGATGTTGAAGATAAATTTGATTGTCTAATTCCTATGGAAAATAAAATTTTTTATTGTGTCTGGTGACATTTGCTGATCATATGACAGAACCATAGCAATACTTTTGGTATGGACCGCAAGCATCTATTGAGTGATCGATCACTAAAATGATTTCTGTGATAACATGCTGAGAAGCTCACATTTAAAAATGCAGATGACCATTTTGCTGCCAGGTTATCAGTTTAGCTTTACCTTTAATAACAAGACTAATAGAACCACTATTTCTTTTTTTTCTCCAAGTTGTTTTGTTAAATAAACGATGAAATGCATTACCACAAAGAATTATTAGATGTCATGGAAATGGATAGAGTTCAGTGTAAACCAAGTTATTTACTTGTAAGGAGTTCTTAAATTATAAATTCTAAAGTCTTAAATGCTCAATAACCTACCAGCAAAATGAAATAAATGGACTAATAAGTAGACCATTCCTCTACTACTCGTGGACATACCTGGTCTCCCAGGAGGACCTTGGGGCCCAGGGTTGCCTTTAGGTCCTTCCAGAGCTGGACCCGGAGAACCAGGAGGGCCTGGGGGACCCTGCACACCAGGGAAACCAGGAAAGCCTGATTCACCCTTTGGACCTGGAAGGCCAGGGTTTCCTGGAATGCCAGGTAATCCTCCATCACCCTTTTGGCCTATAAAAGTAAAGTGACATTAAAGAACACAGTAAATGATACTGAATTATAGGTTTGCCTATAAGGCTAAAGCCATTCATATTTATTAGAACAATTAATGAAATTCACAAGAGTCATTTCTATCTTCCACCAAATCCCAAACCCACCCAGAAAACCGTAAACCATTTTTCCTATAAAATATATATGTATCTGTTATCAGAACTATTTGAGTATGCATAGAAATGTAGGAACAATAAAAGCTTTCATCCTAAATGGTATCCTTTGTATTAAGACATAGAGCAATGATCACACGACCGGTAGCTGTGAGAAAAAAAGAAGAAAAAATATGTATAAAGTATCTTCAAGAATAGATTCAAGATGGCTGGAGGAAATTCCTAAAACAAATGTTTTGAGACTGATTTTGAGACTAATGGAGGATATGGATTTCAATGGTTGCCATGTGTCCCTGAAAACCATTTCATACAAGATTTAGAATCATAGTCTAGACAAACTGTTCTGAATATTTTTTCAGAACAAAAACATACAGGTATGTATGCACATTCAATCTCTCTGTTTAAACTGTCTGGTGCTTACAATGAGAGGAAGCGTAAGAGAGAGGGAAGATAGATATGTGTGTACACATAGCCACCCAAATATGTAAAACATATATTAAAATGAAGTTTTCAAAAAACATTTTTATTATTGATCTATATTTCTACAGAGTTTCCTTATCTTACCTTGATATTGCTTCCACAGGGAGAAAACCATGTTTTTTTTTTTTCCTGGCTAAATGCATTGTTTAAAATTTAGTGAAATCTACTCTTCCTACAATTTTGCCTTCTTTCTTTATCATTTCCTCAGTATTTATTTACGAAGTTAATGAAGAGATATCTACATGTAGATTTCTTTAATGATGCATTTTTATATAGCACAACTCCTTATACTAAGTTGCCAAATAATAAATGCTTTAAGGTACAGCTCTCCCTTTGAGTATTCTGGGTCTGTATATGCATTTTTAACAGTAAATGGCAGAGATGAAAAATAAATGTACTAGAGAATATTCTCATTTTATGAATAGATTAAGCATGTTTTATTAAGATTTACCAGAAAGTCCTGGTAGTCCAGGGGGTCCTGGGATTCCAAAGCCTGGTTGACCTGTTGGAGTACAAAACAAAAAAATCTCAAGTGGATAACAATAATGAAACAAGAACAAATTATTTTCAGGTCATTGAGATTTTTATTAAGTGCAACAATGTATATAAAACACGTAGACTTATTTCCAACACAGAACTACAATTTTTTTTTTTTTTGGAAACAGAGTCTCACTCTGTCACCCCATGCAGAGTGCAGTGGCATCATCATGGCTCACTGCAGCCTCACACTCCTGGGCTCAAGAGATCCTCCTGCCTCAGCCTCCCTAGTAGCTAGGACTACAGGTGCCTGCAACCACACCCCTCTATTTTTTTCTATTTTTGGTAGAGACACAGTCTTGCTCAGGCTGGTTGTAAACTCTTGACCTCAAGCGATACTCCTGCCTCAGTGTTCTATAGTGCTAGGATTATAGGCATGAGCCATCATGTCTGGTTCAATCCTTACATGAGAAAAACATATAAATATATATTTTATTTGTAATGAGTATTAAATATATCTTTATATGCTACATGAAAATATATAAATGAAATATAGATTGCATAGTAAAACAAAAAAAATGAAAAAGCTGGGCAACCACTGTTTGATATGAAAAATTGGACAAGAAAGGATATGAAGTTTTGCATAAAAGGGAGCAAACTTGATCAAGAAACACGAACTAATATTCTCAGGATGAAGAGAAAGAAGGTAATTAAGTCACCATCAAATTGGTATTGATTGATCAACACTTATGTACACATATAGTAGTGACATTCATTGGGTGTCAGGCAGGTGGGAGCGGGGAGGAGGGGATGGGTACATTCACATCTAATGGGTGCAGTGTGCACCGTCTAGGGGATGGACATGCTTGAAGCTCTGACTCCGGAGGGGCAAAGGCAATGTATGTAACCTGAACATTTGTACCTCTTTAATATGCTGAAATAAAAAAAGTTAAAAAAAGAAGGTAATTAAGAAGGGAAAAATGTGTGGTGGCTTAGAAAGTAAGAAAGAAGATATAATTTCATTGTGAGCAAAAAAAAAAAAAAGCAAGTTAAAGTAGACAAGGAGGAAATAGGAAAATTACAAAAACTGAAAAAATACAGCACCTGGTTCACCCTTCTGTCCAGCGGGTCCAGGAATACCGTCTTGACCTGGTTTGCCTTTTTCACCTGGAGGTCCCGGTGGCCCAGGACGACCTCCACCACCTAAAGAATAGAGTACAACAGGTTAAAACCAGCCTTCCAACTCCCTTTTCCTTCTATATACCCTATTCTTTCCGCACCAGCTTCAAATAGTTCTATACAAAAGAAACAAAGTGCTTTTGAGACACTCCTTTGAATCATGAAATCTTATGAAAATGAAGCATAAAAAATGAAGGAGGATAATAAGAATAAGGAACAGTCCACTAAAAAATCTAAAACTTTTCAGTTTCTCATTTTAATATGGCTTTAGAATATCCAAGACAGTAAGGTGCAAAAAGCAGAAGGGTGCATTACAGCCCTCAATGGAGCCAAGTGAAGTGATTTACTTTAGAAACAAATAAAATGGCTACAGCCTACCACTCTAAAAAAAAATCAGAGCTTCTATCTTCTCTTATAGGATAGGATACTTGAATTAATTCTCCCTGGAAAAAGTGAGCCTAAAAATAAAGTCACATAATGATAATTTTAAGTACTTTTTATAAAGAGTTATTTTGTACCAAACACACAGTGTTAAGTGAATGATCACCATGTTTCCTTGTTTTGAAAAAGGTCACAGCTGAACATTATTTGCCTTTCTCAAATTGAATATGGTAAGTCTTAGTTTTACAGAACAGCAAACTCTTATTTATCAAGCTTACCTACAGGACCTGGTTCTCCCGGAAGGCCAGGGTTCCCAGGAGGGCCATTAATGCCTTTTGGTCCCGGGGGGCCTGGGATTCCTAGAGTAAAGAGCAATTTATAGTGTTAGTATAGAAACAGTGAAGAAAACGAAAAGGAACCCAAAAGATGCTGGTGTTTGCTAGCAATTTTTAAGAATATTTCTATATTTTAAATTAATTTATCCAAAAGCCAGCATTATTATATATTCATAAACATAAAATATTATATTACACTGGTAGAATTTGTAGGATTCCACTATACGGAGCTACCATAATTTTATTTAATCCATTCATGTTGATGGACATTTGGATTGTTGTCAGGTTTTTATTATGAATACCCATTCTCTTCTCTATGGACACCTGATCTATTTACAGCATTTAGCTATCATAAATAGTCGACATATGTCTTAATTTATCTTGGGTAAATATCAAGGAGTAGGTGTATATTATGTTTTTTTTCTTTTTAAAAAACAAACCAAAAAACTGCCGAACCATTATATACTCAAAGCAACATGTGGGAAATTCCAGTTGTTCCAGATCTTTGCACAACCTATGTGATTATTTATATCAGTTGCTTTCATAAAAGCCATTCCGGCAAGTATATAGAGCTACCTTATTGTGGTTTTAATTTGCATTTCTTTTATGGCTAATGACATTGACCACCTCTCACGTGATTATTGGCCATCCATATATCTTTTGTGAAATATGTTCAAAGTTTTCTCCATTTTTCAAAATTGGATTGTATATCCTGTTATTATTGAGTTGTAGAAGTTTTTTATATAACCCAGATATCATCTCGGATATACATTTAGCAAATATTTTCTCCTACTCTGTGGCTTTCCTATTCATTTTCCTAGTGTTATCTTTTGATAAACAGAAGTTTTAAATTTTGATTAAGTCTAATCTATCATTTTTTTTTCTTTTACAGTTACTGCTCTTCGTGCCCTAAGAAATCATTGCCTACTCCAATCATGAAAATATTAGCCTATGTTTTCCTCTAAAAACATTATGGTTTTAGCTTTTAGGTTTGGACTAAGATCTAATTAAAATAATTTTTTTCTATATGATGTAACGTATCACTTATGTTTCATTTTTTCCCAATGAACATCTAGATGTTTCACAGCCATTTTGCTGAAAAGACTTTGTTTTTTCTATTGGATTTCTTTGGTATCTTTACCAAAAGTTAACTGACTGCATAATATGAGTTTCTTTCTATGCTCCGTATTCTATTTATCAATCCTTATGCAAGTGCCACATTGCCTTAATTACTGTACATCTTAAAATCAGGTAGTGCAAGTCCTCCAACTATGTTTTTCCTTTTCAATATCATTTTGGATATTCTATGTCCCTTCCATTTCCATATACACTTCAGAATCTGTTTGTCAATTCTTACCAAAAAAAGCCTGTTGTGTTATTAATTGGAATCACTTTGAATCTATGATTGCTTTAGAGACAACTGGCATCTTAATAATTTTGATCTTCTAGTCCTTAAATATGATCTATTCTTTTCATTTATTTTGCTATTTAAAAGTCTCTCATAGTGGATTTTACAGTTTTCAGTGGACACACCTTGCAAATATTTTGTTAAATTTACCCCTAAACCCTTTGAGGTCTGCCAAGATGGAGCAAGTCCATTATAGCCTCTTCTGCTCACTGATTATAATTAAAAACTGGACAGAATACAAAAAGTGACTATTCAAGGACTCTGAAAGTAAACAGTAACAGGCATATTGGGAGGGAAGTAAAAACCTAAAGAATGACCAGAAGAGCAGTGCATTAGTTTTCTATTGCTATGTAATGAATTACTCCAAACTTAATGACTTTAAAAATGCCCATTTATTATCTCACAATTTCTGCAGGCAACAGTCTGGGCACAGCTGAGCTGGGCTCTCTGCTTAACCTCTCACAAAGCCAAAATCAAGGTCTGGCTAACCTCTTAAGTTGAGGCTATGGGGACTGATGCACTTCCAAGCTCATTCAGGATGTCGGCCAAATTTAGTTCAACGGGGAAACAAAACTGAGCTCCTTGTTTCCTTGCTAACTAGCTGCCTGGAACCATTTTCAGGTCCTGCAGACCATTCACATTTCCATTCTGTGGGCCATCCCCATAGGAGCAATGGAGATCCTTTCCCATGTGGGAATCTCTCTCATGCTTTGAATCTCTCTCATTTCCTCTCCCCCTACCACTTGGAGAAAACTCCCTGTTTTTAAAGAGCTCATGTGATTAAACTAGGATCACCCAGAATATCTCCAAATCTTAAGTTCAATTGATTTGGGAGCTTAAGCATATCTGCAAAACCCTTCCACAGCAGTACCTAGATTAGTCTTTGACAGAATAAACAGGGGCCAGGAATGTTGGTGGGGGGTCTTAGAATTTTGTCTACTCTATGACTCAATAAAAAATGAAAGCACAGTAAAAACATTTTCTAATGAATGACAGCTAAGAGAATTTGCTGTCACTGTAAGAGACCTCACTATAAGAAATACTAAATGATATTTTTCAAAGGAAATGACCTCAGAAGAGCCACACATTAAGAGTAAAGCCCATATGCCAGATCTAAGGGATACATCTAAGACTAAGGCCAACGGAAACAACCCTGCCCTAACAAAACCTAAAACTCCCTCACTGCAAGCAAGATCAAGTTGATTCTCAGGTAATTGAACTGCTTATTAGAACAATATTCAGCACCCTTCAAGAAATTTAATAGAAGCCAGAATCTCTATATTGTATTATCTACAGCATTCAGTATATGAAAGATACCAGATATGAAAAAATTTGAAAATGTGACTCTTATCCAGAAGGAAAAAATTCTCAATAGAAAAAGACTCATGGATATGTAGAATGTTGGAATAGGCAGAAAAGACCTTTAAATGACCCATGAGAAATATTTTAAAGAATCTATAGGGAAAGATATGTATAATGGGTGAAAAAATGGGGAATATCTGGAGAAATATGGTAACTCTATAAATAACCTAATTTTGTGGAGGAGATTAACAGAATATTGAACACAACAGGGAAAAAAATCAGTAAACTTGAAGGTAGGGAATAAAAACCATCCAAATTAAAGCATAGAATAAAGATAGAAAAAGTATAGCTGTCTCAGTGACCTGTGAGACAATATCAAGTGATCTAATATGCATGTATTTGCATTCCCAAATAAAGAGAAGAAAATGTGATGGAAGAAATAGTTATACATTGCCTAACAATGGGGATACGTTCTAAGAAAATGAGTCAGGCGATTTCATCATTGTGCGTACATCATAGTGTGTACTTAAACAAACCTAGATGGTATAGCCTACTATACACCTAGGCTATATGGTATAGCCTACTATTCCTAGGCTACAAACCTATACAGCATTTTACTGTACTAAATCTTATAGGCAATTGTAACACAGTGGTAAGTATTTATGTATATAAATATATCAAAACATAGAAAAGGTACAGTAAAATATTGCAAGATAAAAAAAATGGTACATCTGTATGGGACAGTTACCATGAATGGAGCTTGAAGGACTGGAAATCACTCTAGGAGAGTCAGTGAGTGAGTGAATGTGAAGGCCTAGGACACTACTGTAGACTTCATAAACACTGTACACTTAGGCTATGCTAAATTTATAAAAAGCTTTTTCTTCAAGAATAATAAATTAATCTTAGCTTGCTGTAACTTTTTTACTTCATAAACTTGTTACTTTTTAAACCTTCTGACTCCTGTGTTAACACTTAGTTTTAAACAAAAACACATCGTACAGATATATAAAAATATTTTCTTTCTTTCCTTTTTTTTTTTTTTTTTTTTTTTTTTGTCAGAGGCTCACTTTGTTGCCTGGGCGAGAGTGCCGGGGTA
>CAUYRT010015496.1:0-17542 GCA_963574885.1 Lepilemur ruficaudatus | reverse complement strand
AAGGCCACGGCTTTCTGGACACTTGAACAGGACCATTTCAACCTAAACCCTTTCCCTGTAAAACAAGAGCTCCTGGTGGAGGCTGGGATGTCAGGACCCTATGCACACCCGCCCAGAGCACGCCACAGCGGGTCTGGGGAGGGGGCTCTGCTAGGTCCAGAGCCGAGAGGGAGGCACATGAAGCCTCACGTGTAGCAAATGCTGTTTCTTTTGAACATCTGGGTGCAGGTGGGTGGAGGCTGAAAGAGGCATCTGAAGAGAAGATGGGAGAGCCTTGGGTTTTATGGAGGGTTCCTCTGGGGGGAGTAAATAAACTCTTTTCAAACCATCAGGAGTGATAAGGAAAGTAAGTTCCCCTCTTGCATTTCAGCTCCTTATTTCCCTAGGGTCTGGCAAGGGCTATGCGCCTCATACACCCCTAGGAAGGGCACAGCCGTGGGTTTCATAGGAGGTTTGGATCGAAGTTTGGGGCGGCTGAATTCTTTAAGCCAAACAGAGTCCTTTGGGGACTTTCCGCAAGACCAGGTGAGCTCCACTATGGACCCCCACCTGCCCCTCAAGGGATCCGAGGCTGGACTTGGGACCCCCAGAGACCACGCTCGAGCCCCCACGGCAGACGGGGACCCCGGGACCGCGCTCGAGCCCCCACGGCAGACTCGGGGACACCCCCTAGAGCCGCGCTCGAGCCCCCACGGCAGACTCGGGGACCCCGGGGACCGGACTCGAGTCCCCACGGCAGACTCAGGGACGCCCCCCTAGAGCCGCGCTTGAGCCCCCACGGCAGACGCGGGCCCCCCCGGGACCGTGCTCGAGTCCCCACGGCAGACTCGAGGACCCCCGGGGCCGGACTCGAGCCCCCATGGCAGACTTGGGGACCCCCGGGACCGCGCTCGAGTCCCCACGGCAGACTCGGGAACTCCCGCCAGAGCCGCGCTCGAGCCCCCACGGCAGACTCGGGGACCCAGGGGGCCGAGCTGGGACCCCACGGCCGGAACCGACTACGCGAGGCGGCGGCAGGCGAGACGAGAGACCGCTCGCCGCTGGCGCGGGTTCGCCCCGGCCCGCCCATCATTCCGACCCTGTCCGACCCTGAACGAAGCGAGTTCTGATGACGCAATCCCAGCGACGCCGTCCCGGCTCCGGTTACCGGTTCTATCTCCCCGCCCCCGACACGGGTGCGTCACAAGCACGTGACGAAATTTAGTCAATGGACACGTGCACATCACAACCACGTGACTCGACCAATGGGGACCTGCAGATCACAAGCATGTGACGCAAAGTGGCCAATGGGGACGTAAAGACCTCAAACACATGACACAACATGACCAATGGGGAGCCCGCCCCGGCCGCGCGGCACCGAAGCCCCGCCCCATCGCCTTCCGGGTGGATGCAGCATGTGGGACCTGCGAGCTGCTGTCCGCCGGGGGCTCCGGTTCTCGCGTCTTGGCCGCGCTGCCACCGCCGCCATGCTCCGCACGCGCACTCGCCACTTTCAGCCGCTGCGGCCCCGGAAGCTCGGAGGGGCCGCGGAGCGGAGCGCTGGGCCCACAGGCGGAGCGCCGCGGAAGCCGAGCGGAAAAAGACGAGGAGGAGCCAGGAGACGTGGACCAGGAAGAGTAGGAGGAGGAAGAGGAGCTGCTGAGGAGGAACCTGCTGCTGCACGCGGGGACCCAGAGTGTGTGCTTGGTTCACCCTGAGGTCAAGTGGGGCCGGGGGAAGCCGCAGATGACTAAAGGTGACCGGTCTGGGCCGCCGGGGGCGGGGCGTCTGGGGTGGGACTCCAAAGGGAGAAACTCATTGGGTGGTGACGGGGGCAGGGCTCTGCGGGAGGAGCTCATTGGATTAATTTGTGGGGCGGGGCTTAATGGTGGTAGAGGCTCATTGGGTGGAGATGCGGGGGCGGGCACTCTTGGGGAGGAACTCGGGGCGGGGCCTGTGGGCGGAGCTTAACGGTAGGAAGATCTCACTAGGTGCAGGCGTGGGCGGGGTCTGGGGGCGGGGCCTTGCCGAGCCCGTGGGGCTGATGATGGGTATGTCCCCATGTCAACCCTGTGACTGCTGAACCCCTGCCAGGCACAGTGCAGTGTCCCTGCCCAGCCTGCCCTTGGGGGCCTGCCGTGCACGCAGCCCCCACCCGCTGCGGCCTCCAGAAACAACTCCTGTCACCCCTGCTCGTCACTGTCACCCTGGAGGTCCTACTGCCCCCTGGCCATCACTGTCACCCTGGAGGTCCTACTGCCCCCTGGTCATCACTGTTACCCCTGGTTGTGACTCCTGCGGGTCCTGCCGCCCTCCAGTTCACCCCCTCCTGCTCCACTCTGCCCACCCTCCCGCCTGGGCCTGCGTCCCTTCTCCCCATCTGTGAAAGAAAACACCCCACACAACCCAACACTCACCTTCCACTGTTGTCCAGAGGGCATGTAGCAGGGGCCTTTTCAGTCATCCACCAACACTTCTATTTCTGGAATTTTGGCCCCTAAACGTGTAAAGACAAGTACAACAGAAACGTTCGTCATGCTTGTGAGCGTAAAAACCACAGACTCCTGGCCGTCTGATGAGCAGCTGTCTCACTGGGACGTCTGTTCTTTCATAGTCCGTGCATTCAGCTGCACGCTGCAACCACGCTGCACCCGCTCCTTGGAGGCCGAGGGATGGGCCAGGGTCTCCTGGGGTACAGAGGCCCTCGGGTGGGAAGGACACGTCTAGGGTGCTGTGCAGACCTAGGGAGGCCTCCAGGGACGAGTCCTGGGGACCGCAGGACCCCTGGAGGGCTGGCCGTTAGAACCGGGGGTAGGGCCAAGCCACACAGGTCTCGTGGCCACGTGAGGAGCTGGTGTTCACCGCGAGTCGCTGGGACTTGGGCAGATGAGTGACCCCGAGTGGTGGTGGTTTCTATGCCTCTTTTCTTTCTGGTAAGACCTTTATCAAGATAGAATTTTCAGGCCAGGCATGGTGGCTCACGCCTGTAATCCCAGCTCTCCAGGAGGCCAAGGTGGGAGGATCGCTTAAGGTCAGGAGTTCGAGACCAGCCTGAGCAAAAGCGAGACCTCGTCTCTACTATAAATAGAAAAAAATTAACTGGCCAACTAAAAATATATAGAAAACATTAGCCAGGAGTGGTGGCACATATCTGTAGTCCTAGCTACTCGGGAGGCTGAGGCAGGAGGATTGCTTGAGCCCAGGAGTTTGAGGTTGCTGTGAGCTAGGCTGATGCCATGGCAATCTTAGCCCAGGGAACAGTTTAAGAATCTTGTATCCAAAAAAAAAAAAAAAAAGAGAATTTGCAGAGCATACAATTACCCATCATAAAGGGTACAATTCAGTGGCATTTAGCACATTCACAATTTTGTGCAACCCCCACCTCTATCTTGTTCCAGAACATTCCCATCACCCCAAAAGGAGACCCGTCCCCATCAGCAGTGATTCCCCATGCCCTCCCCTGCCCCTGGCAACCACTGACCCACTTTCTGTCTCTGTGGTCTCCCGTTCTGCACGTTCTGTAGAACTGGAGTCACACGCTACTTGTCCTTTGCCGACTGGCTTCTGTCACTGAGCACTGTGTCTTCAAGGTCCATCCACGTCATAGTGTGTGTGTCAGCTTTGTTCCTTTTCATGGCCATGTGATTTTCCACGTGTGGGTGGACCACGCTGTTTATCCGTTCATGCCTGGACTGACACTTGCTTGTTTCTGCTCTTGGCAGTTGTGAACACGCGTGAACAGGCTTTCTGGTTCTTTCTGTCCTCCCCAGTGAGGACACGTGGGGGTGGAATTCGTGGGGTCCAGCGTGGTGTTGTGACCAGACCCCCAAGCCAGGCAGCCGTGTGGGGTAGCTGGGGAGCTCACGGTTGATCTGGGGCTTTGACCCGGGGAGGAGGGGTGCAGACAGCACCTGCGGGCTTGTCGATGGGCTGGGCATGAGGTTTCAGGAAGACAGTGGGGCCCAGGAGTCAGAAGTCAAATCTGAGAAGCTTTCTGTCCCCCCACGGGGGAGAGGGCGGGTACCTCACCTTCCCGAGCCACGCACTTATCAGCCTTGTCGTGGACTTCGGTCTCCCGTCCCCAGTTTCCTCCTCTGCCCGTGGCCTGGAGCTCAGCAGGCTGCTGCAAGGAGCAGGGCTCACCCAGGGGCGGCGCCAGCCACGGTCTGAGGGAGGAGTGAGGACCCATAGTGCACTCGGAGACCACAGAGGCACCACGGTGGGTGCTATGCACACGGTGCAGGCTAGGGGGGAGGGGTGCGTTGGCTGCTGTCGTGAGATGGGAGGACTTAAGACGGGAAAGTGTGACGCTGCCGGGCAGAGGAGAAGGCTCCGGGGAGGGGGCAGCCCGGTTTCCTGGGGGCCGTGACCAAGTTCCACAAGAACATGTCCCCTCCCGGTCCCGGAGCCCAGGAGTGTGAGAAGCAGGTGCCCCGGGGCTGCGCTCCCTCCGCAGGCTCTAGGGGAGGCGCCTTCCTGCCTCTCCCGGCTCCTGGGGGCTCCAGGCGTCCCTGGGCTTGTGGCCGCTGCGTCACTCCGGTCTGTGCCTCCGTCTCCATGTGGCTTCTCCTCTGCGTCTGCGTCTCCTCTGTTGTCTCTTAGGAGGGGAACACCTGTCACTGGGTTTGGGGACCTCTCTAACCCAGGATGACCTCATCTTGAGATCCTTCACTCGATTATATCAGCAGAGACTCTGTTTCCAAATAAAATCACATTTACAGGTTCCAGGTGCATAGATCGTTTTTTCTTTGGGAGGGGAGTGACCATTCGATTCACTCCGGGGGCCGAACAGGAATAAACGAAGCCTCACTGAATACTCCCTGAGTGCGGTCGCAAAGCTCTGATGTGTGGGCGCGGAGATCTGCCGAAGTTGGATGCTGTCTTGAGCAGAGACAGTTGTCCATGGGCCACGCAAAGGAAATACACGCGGAGATGAGAACTCTGACATTCTAAGTAGGAGCCCAGTGACTTCATTGGGTCGACACCCTAACTTGTCTCTCCCCTGGTAGGGTCACAGCGGAAATGCCCTGACCCTATCTCTGAGTCACCTCTACCACCTCACCCTCAGCCTGAGCCTGCACTGGCCGTGCCGGGGCTGGTTCTATTTCTAGCTCCGGGACAGGAGGGGGACCGTGTGTCTGGCGGGGCCCATCTGGCCAGCCCGTTTGCCTTTGGGTATAACCTGGCCTTTCTCCCAAGGCCCAGAGCGTAAAAATAGCCACCGGATCCACCCAGTAGCTGACAAGCATATGAGCTGTTTGTTCCTCCCTGGAAACTCTCGGACGCCCGGGCTGGCCCACGAGGTAGCGGTTGGCCCCAGACTGTAATCCTAGCACTCTGGGAGGCCGAGGCGGGTGGATAGCTCAAGGTCAGGAGTTCGAGACCAGCCTGAGCAAAAGCGAGACCCCGTCTCTACTAAAAATAGAAAGAAATTAATTGGCCAACTAAATATATATAGAAAAAAAACTAGCCAGGCATGGTGGCGCATGCCTGTAGTCCCAGCTACTCGGGAGGCTGAGGCAGGAGGATCGCTTGAGCCCAGGAGTTTGAGGTTGCTGTGAGCTAAGCTGACGCCACGGCACTCTACAGCCCGGGCAACAGAGTGAGACTCTGTCTCAAAAAATAAATAAATAAATAAACAAACATTACGCATGCAGCAGGGATAGAAAGTCAATATAATAACGGTCTTCAAGAATGTGGTCGTCAACAAGCCAGGCCGTCAGGAGGAAACAGAAAAGAGTGCTAAAAAAAAAAGTTAACTCTGCCAAGGAAAGAGATTTGAGCTGCATTTGAACACAGCTTTGAATTTTTATATCAATTGTAAATTTCATCGATTCCAACGTGGCTTGGTCCGTGACACAGAGGCCACCGGAGCATCCCAAACCCCACCAGGAGGACAGAGAGATGGATCCGAAACCCTCCTTCCAAAAGAACTCCTGTCTTCCAGAAACTCTCGCCTCCGGAAATGTCAGCAGCTCTCTCTGGGGACAGCCTGGCTACCTCGTCACCGCCACTGGGACTCCGTGTGGTCAACATTTCTGGGTCAAGAGGAACCTGCCTACATGTCCCCATGTGTTCAGGCTCCTCAGGGTGTCTCTCCTGCCCCTTCTCCGCCCCAAACTGCGAGAGCCAGAATCACAGAATTCTTCCAAGGTGCCTTTGTCACCTCCCATAGCAAGACCTAAGAGACCTTCCTGTCTTGTTCCCATCAGAGATGTGGCTCAGATATCATTACAGTTTGGTGTCACCATTACTCTAAGCTCCTTCTTAAATTTTCCAGTTTCCATCTTGACCTCCGCGATGGGCTGAACATGACTGTCCGAGGGATGGCGACATTCTGATCTTTGCAACCTGTCAGTGTGACATTCTGTGGTGCAATGCACTGAATGTTTGCGTCCTCCCAAAACTTGCATGTTGAAATCATCACCTGCAAAGTGACGGTGGTAAGAGGTGGGGCCTTTGGGAGGTGATGAGGTCATGAAGGTGTAATCCTCACGGATGGGGTCAGTGTCCTTATAAAAGGGACCCCAGAGAGCTCCCTCGCCCCTTCCACCACGTGAGGACACAGCGAGAAGGCGCCGTCTGTGAACCAGGAACTGAGTCCCCAGCAGACACAGCCTCCGCCACGCCGGGGTCTCGGACTTCCAGCCTCCAGAGCTGGGAGCAATCAATGTCTATTTTTAACCCACGCATTCTATGGTGTTTTTGTAATTATCAGCTTGGACAGATTAAGATATATAGCAATGTTTTTTGCAGATTGTAATTAAGTTAGGTATCTTTAGATGGCAAGATTACCCTGAATTATCCTGGGGGGCCCTATGTATCATCACAAGCGCACTTATCAGAGACAAGGAGAGCAGTTAGACATGCAGAAGATGAGAAGTCCCTAAAGGAGAAGGGACTCTAAAGGCCAGCAGACGCCTTTAGACCCCACCCGCAGCATCAGCTCTTTCCTGGGTCTGCTGGCTGCGGGTCTACTGTGCGAATCTCGGAGCTTGCCAGGTTCTGTAATCGCATGAGCCGATTCCTCAAAATAAATCCGTTTTCTGTATATACACACACCTCATTGGTCCTACTTCTCTGCAGGACCCTGACTCATACACGTGGCACCCTGGTTCCGTGGCACCCTCTGCCCGTGGCATTCTTGTTCCGCAGGACCCTCGTAGGTTGTAGGCGAACACCAAGGGTGAACTCCCTTCCAGGAAGTCCCCGTTGCCGGTTTGTTACCTGATGAATTTTTATTCACCCTCTAAAAGTCGGCTCAAATGCGTCTACTTTATGATGATGCTTCTATGCCACCGGCAAACCCAAGCACCTCACTCCGTTGTACCTGCATCTGACGTGCCTCTCGGTCCTTGTTAATGTACCACCCCATCTTCTCCCATTTTTTCTTACTTTTGAGACAGGGCTTTGCTCCATCACCCAGAGTGGCATCATCATAGCTCACCTCAAACTCCTGGGCTCAAGCGATCCTCCTGCCTCAGCCTCCCGAGTAGCTGGGACTACAGGCACGCACCACCATGCCCGGCTAATTTTTCTATTTTTTGTAGAGATGGGGTCTCACT
This sequence comes from Lepilemur ruficaudatus, assembly GCA_963574885.1. Taxonomy (NCBI): domain Eukaryota; kingdom Metazoa; phylum Chordata; class Mammalia; order Primates; family Lepilemuridae; genus Lepilemur; species Lepilemur ruficaudatus. The sequence goes on along the minus strand of CAUYRT010015496.1, from coordinate 9,998 downwards.
ATGTTGCCCAGGCTGGTCTTGAACTCCTGGCCTCAAGCGATCCTCCCACCTCAGCCTCCCAGAGAGCTGGGACTACAGGCATGCACCACCTCACCCAAGCCCTGACTGTTAATCTCTTAGAAACCCCATCTGTAAAGACACAGTGGGCCACCCAGGATTTAATACGTGCTCAACCCGTGCTGAGGCAGTGTTTTCTCTTCTCTGCTTCCACGCCCCAGACTGGCACCGTCTCTGTGCCAATCAGAGCACGTTCCACCCACCAGCTTTTCCCGCATCTCGCGCTTACCCTCCCGCCAGCTGTCTTGAAACCGTTGTCAAGCTGAAGCAGCCGAAAATAGCTCACGTTCCTCCCACCGCCTTTTGGAAAACCTCCCGTGGCTTCTGGTGCCCACTGAGTCTAACTCTACTGTAACCTGATGCCACGGTCCCTGCTGGGCCCGGCTCCTTACTGCTTGTAGGGGGGTGATGACCTGTGAATGTCACCCACATTCAATGCCCTTGACTTTGGATTTCCTGCAATGCACCGCCCAGCACCATGTGGTACATCCATGCTCTGCGTGTGACCGACACCACGGTGCCGTCTGTCCCCGACTGAGTTATCAGCGCCCTGCAGGGACCTCACTCCTAGCGGACACTCACTGTTCTCGCCAGCTAAGCAAGGAACCTCCCGCAAGGAACCTCCCGTCCAGGTTAGTGTCACCCACGAAGCTGGAATCCCCCACTCTCCCCCGGCGACTGCGGGTTCTCGGAGGGTGTCGCCTGGAAGTCCCCACTCCCCCCAACACCAAGCACACAATCAGGCAGGGAACCCAAAAGAGACCACTCAGAGCCCTCCCTGGCATAGCAGGGCTGAGCTGGACTCCCCGGTGCAAAGGATTAAGAACATTGGAAATAAAAATGGTCCAAGATACCGGGAAAGAATCCTATCATCTCTTTATGAAATGCCCTACCCTGGTTGTGTACTCATGATATGATTTTAATCTACTTATGGATTATAGAAATACCATTTCTGAGAGTGACTTTCGCTTTGTTAGAATTCATAGTCTCTGCTCTGCCGTCAGCAGTACTGGGGGCGTGAGCAGCCTCCTACGTGTTCTGAGGGTTTAGAGGTGGGTTTGTGAAAATGAAGCCACGTGGTAAAGTGGCCACTGTCGGTGGCTGCAGTGTCTACCTGTTTCCCACCTCAGGCGGTGACCACCTAGACTGGTCTGTAGTTCTGGGAGCCGTGGGCTGCCCTGAGATACTTCAGGTTAAAGATCAAATGCAAGGCCAGGCACAGTGGCTCATGCCTGCAATCCCAGCACTCTGGGAGGCCGAGGCGGGAGGATCGCTTGAGGTTGGGATTTTTAGACCAGCCTGAGCAAGAGCGAGAGACCCCGCCTCTACTAAAAATAGAAAAATTAGCTGGGTGTGGTGGTACGCACCTGTCGTCCCAGCTACTCGGGAGGCTGAGGCGGGAGGATCGCTCGAGCCCAGGAGTTGGAGGCTGCAGTGAGCTACGATGATGCCACTGCACTCCAGCCTGGGCGAGAGAGTAAGAGTCTGTCTCAAAAAAGATCGAATGCACAGTGGAATCAGCTCATCTCAGCCCGTTTCAGGGACATCTCAGCTCCATCTCTAGGGCTTCGTACACCCAACTATTCTAAGAAGTGGAGAGTTGTGGTTAACATGAAAGGCAAAATGAGGAAGGGGAGGACAGAGGACAGAGGAGAAGCCCACCCAGGAGAAGAAAGCTCATCTGCAGGAGGAGAGCTCAGAAGTAGGAAACCAGCACCTCGGAGAGCTCAGGCACCTCGTCCCGGCCCCCGAGAAGGAAGTGACCACCGAGCCACAGGACTCAGCTCTGGGCGAGACCCCCAGATGGGGAGCCCACCCTGCCAGGATAAGGGGTAGGGGTCAGCACCCCGGCTTCTTATCCGAGATGACACCCATCCGTGGTCCTTCGGTATCAAGACTCGAAGCTGCTCTGCCTGACGTGCACATGCGTGGGGTCCTTTGTTCTCTGCTCTCAGTTCTCTCAGCTCTTTCTCGGGGACCGTATGTGACACCTGCTTTCTCTCTGTCCTCCAAAAACACTCCTGAGAGGCCACACTCCGGGTCTCAGATAGGGGAGGCGGGATCCCGTACTCTGTACCCGCAGGAGAGGCAGCGTTGAGATCGACTCTCTCTGATGAGCAACCGCCCCCAAGCGATGACATGACTCTACACAAGATAAGTGGTACCCTACGGTGCTCGACACCCAAATGCATGGTTTCCAGAGCATCTGCAAAGCAGAGGACGGGATAATATCTGCCTCCCTTACGGCAGCCTCGGGGGATGACTCACAGAAACATCAGTGATTAGCAAACCGGAATTACGTTTAAGCTCAAAACTCCCATGCGGCTGCCTCCAAGGACTTGAGCTGCCTGAGGTGTTCCGTCGACGGAGGTGTCAAAACACCCTCCCACCTGCCGGGCTGAGGCCCCCCCACCCGGGGAGCTCACAGGTGACTCCCCTTTACGGAGGAGCGTGCCTGCACTCAGCCAGGCCTCTCCACGCGACAACGCTGTCAAATTCTCCTGGCTTCGGGGTGGGCGGGATCGAACCCAAGATGCTACAAATCACCTGATACCGTCTGGTACCAACAAGTTTCTGGGGGCGTCGCTTCTGGGCTGCCTCGTTGGAACTGTCACAGCAGGAGCGCTTTGGGGTGAGAAGATGGCATTTTGGCATCTCGGGGAGATGCAGTGGGGGCGTGATGCATTTCACTCTGGTCACCGCAAGCACAGAGTTCTAAGGCAACTAGAACAGAGACCCCATGAGAGCTCCCTCGTGAGACCCTTGTGAGACCCCATCTCGACAAGACCAGCCTCGGCGGGTGAGAATTCAGAAAACCTCTTTGGCTTAAGCCCCCAAACCGGGATGCTTCCCACAATGTATGTGAGCCCATCCGAATCCACCGAAGTTCTGGGCCAAACCAAAGACTGGGGGTGTCACAGGATCTCCCTGGAGCTGTACGGACGTCAGCAACGGACGTCCAGCCCCACGGAGAGCCTCCGTAGGGGGCCCGGGGAACTCGGACGCTGGCTTCATTTCCCGCCAATGAATGAAGAAAAGCTGGAAGGGATTTCAGAAGGCTCCGGCAGGCAATCCAAATCCTTGCCTTTTCCAACTTGTAGAGGCCGCTCCCCTCCCCTGGGTCACGGGTTCCCCCTCCACCTTCAAAGCACGTCACTCCGACCTCTGCTGCGTGGTAACACCTCCTCTGACTCTTTCAAACACCTTTCTCTATGTAATCTTTTGAGGAGAAAAAAAAAAAACAAGAAAAAAAAAAAACCTTTCTCTTTCAGAAACCCTTGTGACTACAGTGGGCCCATCCGGATGACCCAGGACGCTCTCCTCATCCCAAGATCTTTAGCGTCATCCCACCCGCAAAGTACCCCTCCCCACGTACGGAGACATACTCAATGGCTCAAGGCGTTAGAACTGGGTCTTCCCGGTAACGTCTCGTAGGTGGAGGGCAGGGATGCTGCAGGGTCCTACAGTGGACGAGACAGTCGTCCACATCACAGAATAATCCCGTCCCAAATGTCACCAGTTGGAGCTTCAGAAGCCCTCCTATATAGAGGAATCTGAATCTCCAGCTGGGCCATGCATGAAACTCATTTATATTACCGTTGCTGCTATGAACACTTCTATGCTTATAATCTACGCTACCTGCGTAATTATGCGTACGGGAGATGTCAACAGGTAGTACACAGACGTCACCACCCAACACTGAGACACGACACTTGCTTCTTTCTCTGCACGACGGCAGGACGCAGTCCCAGACAGCAGACTCCTGCGTACACATGCTACACCTCACGCCACAAAGTCCCAGAGCTGTCGCCCTCGGCTCATTTTTTTCTATCTCAGTGGTGAGTTTTCACGGTCTTTGGAAAATCAGACAGAGCAGTCTCCCGAGGCAGAGGCAGTTTCTGTTCACTTCCTCTCCTGGTTTTTGCTCGTGTCTGGTGGGGAGGTACAGCCTGTACCTGCCGGCCACCAAAGTGACCTTTTCACAGAGGCATCTCGAAAGGGTTGACTAAGCGCCATGACTAATTCCAACGCTACACATTCCGCAGGAGTCAGCATCCTAAAATACACCCCCGTGTGTCCCGGGAGCTCTGCAGAGAACTGTGGACGTGCGTGGTGAGCTTGGACTGAATCCTTCTTCTCTCTGAGACGCACGACCGTCCTCCGAGAATTGAACCCTGGGCTGGTTCAGAATTCAAACACCCTGTGTTGTCAGGTGAACCTTTTGAGTGGTCTGATACACGCTCTGCAAGCTACTGCGAGGACGGCCTGCCCTCCCCAAAACTTGCCCGACACTCAGTGATATTTTGGATCCAGATTGTCATCAGGGACTTTAATTATGAGAGATGACGATCAGAGTTGACTTTAAATGCTCAAGTCAACGTGATCTCCTGCACCATCCAACCCCAGGCCACGATTTGCAAAAGCCCCAGCGAACACAGATCTGACGGACACCCGGCGGAACACAGGCCCCAGTGAGACGTGTACTCTGGAGTCCCTGAAGGCCTGGTGACATTTCAAAGAAAGTAATCAACCTTTGGAGGGGACCTCCAAGCGCTGTAGCCAACCCCTTCATATCTTAGACTGGCCCCAGATTATCATATGCTATTTAGAATTTTTTTTTTTTTTAAGAATTAGATATTCAGCCCACATTTGAAGAGCTGGAAATGATCCTGTCTTAGTGCATTTTGTGTTGCTAGAAAGAAATACCTGAGCCTGGGTAATTTATAAAGAAAAAGGGTTATTTGGTGCGCGATTCCGATGGCTGGAAAGTTCAAGGCGGGGCACGGGCATCTGCTGAGGGCCTCACGCGGCTTCCGCTCATGAAGGAGAACAGGTGTGTGCGGAGATCACATGGCGGGAGAGGTCAAGGAGGGGAGGAGAGGGAAGGTTCCAGACTCTTTTAACAACCAGCTCTTGTGGGACCTGATAGAGTGACCCCTCACCCCCGACCAGGGCATTGATCTGTTCAAGAGGGATCTGTCCCTCATGACCCAAACACCTCCCATCCGTCCTCACCTCCAGCACCGGGGATCACATTTCAACATGAGGCGTGGAGAGGGCACACATCCGAACAACAGCACCAACCCGCCACCTAAATGAGTTTCGTGGAACAAAACACACGCAGAGAAGGGAGAGGGTACGTCCCAACCTGAATACACAGCTGAGAACCGGGGTAGGAACCTCAGGGACGTGATCCAACAGCAATGCACAGCCCTGTCACCGTGTTACCGTGAACCAGGACTCGTGAGCTAATGACCCGCGCACCCTCAGAGGGTGGCCTCTGTGAAAAGGTCACTTTGGTGGCCGGCAGGTACAGGCTGTACCTCCCCACCAGACACGAGAGAGAACAGGCAAGGTACCTCTCCACGAATCCGTCCCAGCGCAGAGGCAAAACACCGTGGGACCCACTCGGTGGACGCTAACCCTAAAACGGGCCAGGCTGCCTCTGACCTCGAGAGGTCAGGACAGGTGAAGGACAAACAAGGTCCTTCCCCCACGTGACGTAAAGCGCAGCCCTGGGAGACGCACTCACAGGCAAGCCCGTGGACACACACGGCTACACTCAGGAGAGAAGATAAAAGCCAGCCGGGTGCGGTGGCTCACGCCTGTAATCCTAGCACTCCGGGAGGCCGAGGCGGGAGGATCGCTCAAGGTCAGCAGTTCGAAACCAGCCTGAGCAAGAGCGAGACCCCGTCTCTACTATAAATAGAAAGAAATTAATTGGCCAACTAAAAATATATATAGAAAAAAATATTAGCCGGGCATGATGGCGCATGCCTGTAGTCCCAGCTACTCGGGAGGCTGAGGCAGGAGGATCGCCTGATCCCAGGAGTTTGAGGTTGCTGTGAGCTAGGCTGATGCCACGGCACTCTAGCCCGGGCAACAGAGTGAGACTGTCTCAAAAAAAAAAAATGCTGGAGGGAGCTAGGTAAGTTGTTTTATTTTCCCTTCCTCTTTCTGCCAAGTGAGGACACAGGGTCGGTTCCTTCTGGGTAACAGAGTGTTCAAGGTTCCGTCTTGGAGGCAGAGCGCGGCCCTCCCCGGACACTGCACCTGCTGGCGCCTTGATCGGGGACTTCCCGGCATCCAGGACTGCGAGAAATAAATGTTTGTTCTTTTACAATTACCGAGTCTCAGGTATTTTGTTACAGCATCACAGATGACTAAGACGTGTATATTCTTAGACTCCCTCAAGACGATTACGTGGTATTTAGGAATTTATTACTTTTTTGTAACAATTAGATACCCAAACCCTATCTGAGGAGCCGACGATTATTTTAACCAACCACCCGAATGAGTTTGGTCAAATAGAACTCATGCAGAAATACGCCAACGTTTAGAAGACTTCCATAATTTAGCGAACCAGGATTTTCCAAAGGAACGTTGCGTAAAAGACCCGTTCAAAACGCTAAATGTGTCAATCACTTTTAGTTTAGCAGAAAAAGACAATTTCGTTGGCGATTATTACACATTCCGTGTTCCGACTAGCCGTTACGAATTCGCCCTGCCGGGGTTCGAGAGAGCGCCAAAAATAATCCACAACTATCTGAAAAAGCTACCAAAATACTCCGCCATTATCCAAGCATACACCTGTGTGAGGGTGTATTTTCTTCAAGAGAAACAAAATGTTGAAAACGCAGAAGCAGGTGGGAGAATCTGGTTGTCCTCTCTTGAGCCACGTACTGAGGACATTTGCAAAAATGTGAACCGACGGCACACCCTTGCCTGATTTTTATTGTTGTTGTTTTGCTTTCATAAAAACATGCCACTTATGTTCCTGTGGGTTTTATGTGCGTGTATATGTTTTGTTTTATGGTGTGAGATTCAACCAAATATGACAGCCCTTATCACACAGAAAGGTCGTGGCACTCATGAGATCGTACCGAGAATCCTATTATTAAATCATATAATTCCCTTCAAACTACGAAGAGAGAGAGCCCCGGGTTGTGTTGGAAGACAAATGCTGTGGCTGACTTATCTCCAAGGTAACCGCGCACACAAACTCACGTCGGATTCAGGAGCTGTGACTCCGTCCCAGCCGCAGGGAACCCCGCAAACCGCAGTGGAGCGACCTCACGAAAGAAAAGCAGATACGACGGCCACTTTCATGTCCATCGTACATGCTGGATTTATCTTCTCCAGGTCGATTCTCCCGCTGAAGGTTATGACTTTCCATCTGAGCATCACATCACGGACGTTGTCAAGGAAACGGGTACCGCAGACACGCCCGATTCTACTGTGTCCCTAAACCGTCATTGCTTAACACAGAGTCAACAATTCTAGACCACGAACGTAGAATCCAATGCTACTCCCTTACTCATCTCAGCCCTCCAGAGGACTTCTCCGGAAAGACTTCTGGAACATTCTGAGGTCCTCGTATATCCGCACAAAGCCATCTCCGATCGCCGTGAAAACGCTCCTCTGTGGGTGAATCCGCACGCAAACAACCAGGGCAAGAAGAAGGCTACCCTGAAAGGCTCACGCAAGCACACAGGCACGCACACCGGCATCCCTAAGGAAGGACCCACCCCACCAAAGCACATCACGCAAAAGCAAGACTCACACGTGCGTGTCACCGGAAAGGTGCCCGTTCTTTTATCTTGAAACAGCTTTCCGCGTTCATTTTGAAACAGCTTCCGGCGAGCTGATCTTGCAGTGGGGACTCCCAGAGACGGGCCTTTGTCTTGTATATTTCGTGCCCGTCCCACTAGGGCGTGAACCGATGCCCACGAGCAACACACACCGATAACACCTCCAAGGTCCGACGTGCCAGATCGGTCGACTAAGCCCTGATGTCTCAGACCGTCTGGGCTGCCGCAGCGCGGTGGCTTCGATAACAGGTTTTTATTTCCAACGGTTCTACAGGCAAGGAGGTCTGGGATGGAGGGGTCGGCGGACGTGATGTCTGATGAGAACGATGAATCAACAGAGAGTAAGAGACTTCGCCTCGGGCTGTGGAGTGAAGCAAACCGTTCGCCTCGGGCGGCTCGCGGGAGTTCGGGAGCTGTGCGTAATGTCAGCACCTTTCTGTCTTGCTGGTTTCAGGCAGGGAGCTCACTGCGTAGGATGTAGGCATACGGAGCACACTCCTTGCACGTGCCTGGTGTGAGCGTCGAGAAAGCCTTTCCTCTCTAGAGAGAAGACTGAGACCCCCCACAGGACCTGGAGGAGCGTCGTCCTTCACTCCCGGCAAGCTGCTCTCACGTAAAGGACGGCTCAACCCACCCCGGTGACCGTGACCCGCAGTCCATCTCCCAGAGGGACATCAGGAACACGTCACTCCAACTGCCACCCACGAAGATGTCAGACTCCACGTGGCAACCGGTCTGTACGGAGCCACACCACTTGCTGGGTTTTGCAGTAGTGTCGAAAATGACCCATGAAAGATGCCTGAAAAAGGTATCACCATGTTCCTCCTTTTCCCACCTCCACAGCGGAGCGAGGCTGGACCTTCTCCAACAGAAAGAAGCCACCGGAAAAGGTGAAATGCAGAAGCAGACAGGAGAACCCACTTGTTTTCTCTCAAAGCCCATGTTCAGGACACAGCTGCTACGTTCTGTGCGCCGAGTGAGTGCATTTAAAGGAGAAACGGAAATGCCACCCCGGGACAAAGAGCACGGCCCTCCCATGTGGCGATGTGCTATCAACACGCTGCCGGGTTGGTTTTTTTTTTTTTTTTTTTAATGCCAATTTTCTTTGACCTTTTCTTCTTCCTCCTGTATGCCCAAAGCGTCCACCCTAAGAGCCTGTCTCTGTAATCACATCCCAGGATACGCGACTTTTCGATCTCCCCACTTCTTGGAATCCTCGGGGCCGCCCAGCCCTGGAGAGGGAGCCGAGACGTCCCCAGAATGGGCAGAGAGGCGCCGATCCCACCGTGCATTCGACCCTTAACCTGAAGTGTCTCAGGGCAGCCCACGGCTCCCAGGACTATACAGACCAGTCTAGGTGGTCACCGCCCGGGGTGGAAAACAGGTAGACACTGCAGCCACCAACAGTGACAACGTGGCTTCATTTTCACAAACCTATATCTAAACCCTCAGAACACGCAGGAGGCTGCTCACGCCCCTACTACTGCTGATGGTGGGGCAGAAACTATGCATTCTAACAGAGGGAAGGTCATGCTCAAAAATGGCATTTCTATGGCCGGGCGCGGGGGCTCATGCCTGTAATCCTAGCACTCTGGGAGGCTGAGGCAGGAGGATCGCTCAAGGTCAGGAGTTCGAAACCAGCCTGATCAAGAGCGAGACCCCGTCTCTGCTAAAAAATAGAAGAAATTAATTGGCAAACTAAAAATATATAGAAAAAATTAGCCGGGCATGGTGGCACATGCCTGTAGTCCCAGCTACTCGGGAGGCTGAGGCAGGAGGATCGCTTGAGCCCAGGAGTCTGAGGTTGCTGTGAGCGAGGCTGATGCCACGGCACTCACTTTAGCCCGGGCAACAGAGTGAGACTCTGTCTCAAAAAAAAAAAAAAAAATGGTATGTCTATAACCTATAAGTAGATTAAAATTATCGTCAATCTACAACCAGGGTAGGGGGTTCCATAAAGAGATGATAGGACTCTTTGCTGGTATCCTGGGCCATTTTTATTTCCGATATTCTCAATCCTTTGCCCCTGGCTCAAACTCGGCCCCCAAAAGAGCACGCACGGACTCTGAGGCTTTGACAAGTGGTTCATGGCTTGTATGCAGCTGCTTCACCAGCACCAGCCACGGCCCCGGCTTGGGATAATGGGACCCCGCCGGGGAGCCGCAGGGAGCTGTCTTTAAAGAGAAACAGAAACAGCTAAATGCACAGGCCCGGTGCATCACAGCGGACATTTCCGCAGCAGATAAACAGAGATGCTATTTCCTTAGATAATTAGCTTTAAATTAAAGCGTCATTTGGGGATTGAAAATCACAAGAAAAATACATCTTTCCCTTCCAGCCTGTGAGCAA